>LOEQ01003857.1:0-11644 GCA_001685075.1 Bramus lutescens
CCTCTACACAGCTACAGTAAGATTCTATAGCATAAACAAATGTAACACACCTCTGCACAGCTACAGTAAGATTCTATAGCATAAACAAATGTAACACACCTACCTCTACACAGCTACAGTAAGATTCTACAGCATAAACAAATGTAACACACCTACCTCTACACAACTACAGTAAGATTCTATAGCAGAAACAAACGTAACACATCTTTGCCCAGTTAAAATAATAGTCCACAACAGGGGAGCGTAAAGTAGAGAGAGTGAGTGGGGGTGTGCCTAGGAAGACAGGAGGCGGTTGAGTATGATCATAATACAAATATTCATGAATGAAATTCTCGAAACATTAGTGTAAACATTTTGAAAGGAGAGAAAACAACAGCTATCAATAAACATTGGACCCACAGAGGATGCTCTTCCATGGGGAGAACTTCCTGAAGGTGGAGAATTTTGCCCAGTCTTCTCTGAGTTGTTGGAAATACCATGGAGAAATAAAGAAGTGAAAAGGGCCCCAGACAGTTCAGTGAGTGAAAATGAGACATGGCTGCTCCTAAGTGGTTGATGAGATGGTTTTCTTGTAGATATGAGCAGAGCATCGGCAGAGGCATCGGGACGGGTCCAAACTGAACAGGGCAGCAGACCATATCATGTCATGAGAGGAGAGGAGGGCAGGGTGGTGGAATGGGAGAGAGCGGAGAGGCGGGGAGGCAGACAAGAGAAGGGCTGAGGACCAAGAGAGGAACCAAGAGAACGCACGGCTAGGTTATGTAGGAATCAGAAGCTGCGGGTGGGCGCAGAGGGGTTTAGGGGAGGGGGCAGGGTGGGAAGTACTGGGACTGTAACAGGTACTGAGAATATGATATGACATGCTGAGAGAGAGAGAGAGAGAGAGAGAGAGCCCAGTGACAGTGTCCACTCTGATATATTAATAAACATCTCCCTTAGCTATTTGTCCTGAGTTTCTTCAGGACCTTTGGGCCCCGTAGGTAAAGAGTGCACACCTATGGTGTGACATGATTCATACTGAGGTTAAGGACAATAAAACCCAGATCCTACCTTAAGGAGTGGGCTGGTGACAAAGTGGTCCCTCAGAAGGGACCAGCTCATGATGGAAGCCCAGCATGGAAGGCAGAGTGTGTCCCCTTTGAAGTCCAGGAGCCTGAGACCTACATTAAATGCTGCGCTCTGAATGCCCTGTTCTCTGAAGACAGCTCACAGGTTTTCAGTTGGCACCAACTCCACAGCCTGTCGCTCAAGGAGCTGATGGAGAGCCACCTGGGCCAGGTGGGCTGATGGTGCTGCCTGCGGAGGAGGAGAAGCCCCTGCACACAGCCTACTGGTGGCCATATCTGGTGGCCTTTCCTCCCTCCTTGTTCCTGCTCAGGGTCAGGTCAGTGGTGAGTTTTATATAAGTAGAAAGTGCCTTTTTTTCCCACAGTCAAGAGATCAATTCACTTGAAAGAAAACTACAGAGGGACCCTGGTGTGGACTTAGATCTGAGTTAGCTGGATGGAGGAGACCGGCCATGTCATCAGGACATATGCTGCAATTAATTGACAGCTAGAGGTAGGTGCCACTTCCAGAGTAGTGAAAGACACAGAGCCGACGCAGCAGCCCCACCCTGTTCTCTCCTCTGCAGGGGCTTCACGCAGGTGTCAGAAACAGCTGCAACAGGGTACTGCTCGTCTGCTCAAGGCTGTGCAGGACTGCATAAAACCTTTGTGCCTAGAGGGGGCTGGAGCTTCACTGAGTTGTACCTTGATTCTACCAAGCTACACACACACATACACATGCACACGTGTGTGTGCACACATGGGAGCAAGATATGACTAAATTCAAACCTTTATGGTGCTATGGGTGTTATAAATATGTTTGGGCAAGCATTCGCCTATCCCTTAAATTCAGTTTTCACTTCTGCAAAATAGAAATGCGATAATCTACTCGGCAGATTTACTGTGAAAACCAGTGGCTCTTAGGGCTCAGCTTTAATATCATACAAAATCAGCACTTTGCCACTTCTTTCTAAAACCTCAGAAATTTTCTTTGACCAAATAATAGCGATGGTTGGGCACACAGTAGGTGCTTATGCATAACCTTCAGGGAAAGGCTTGTCTGAATACTGCATCCAGTAAGTGTCGCTTGGCTCTTCAGTATTCTGTTCCCTTCACAGCCCTTGAAGTTACTTACCTGTTGTCTAGCCTCACAAGACTGTCATTTCCCCGGGCCATGGCCCTCGGCTGTCTTGCTGCTCAGAGTCTAGACAGTGCCTGGTGCAGAGTCCCTGCTCAAGCTGTTTGTCAAATGGACAAACCCAGGAGCCCCTCATTTTGCTATTACTGTTCTGCGTGACAGTGGCTTACAAGGTATCAGAACCAGCACAAACAGGCAAGAATTCTCTGTCTTCAGAGACCTCATAGAATTCAGCTGGGACCCTTTCTACAGGACAACCCCACTTTCCTCAGGCCGCCGAGAGGAGGCCCTTCTTGCCAAATGGAGCAGAGTGAATGAGGTTTTCTCATGTGGACAAGGCTGCCTCACAGCCTGAACTGGGGCCCTGGGGCAGAGGGGGCCCGGGAGAGTGGGGCTGGAAGGGCTGTGGAGCCCAGCCCTCTCCATGGGCTCTGCACCACTGAAAGGTTCCAGACAGCGTGGGCACCGGGCCAGGCTGCTGGGTTCCAGTGGGAAAGCTGACCTTGGCCAGCAACAGCCAGGAAGAGGCACAAGTGACTCATTGTCCCATGTCCTCCAAGGTGAAATCCCACAGTGTGTGTGGCCTGTTGGAAGCGCCAGCGGCCTTGGCTCCTTCCTTAGCCAAAATCAAACACGCATAACCTGGGGACACATTCTCCCATTGGCCATCCCGGCGTGTCCCAGCACTTCCGGTTTTAAAATACCCTTATAACCTGATTTCCAGCTTAAGCAAGATTTCTTTTTAAAGACTTAAGGCAGTCTTTGTGTGTGTGTGTGTGTGTGTGTTGACAGAAACAAGTCTCAGCTTAGTGAAATCCAGACACCCTTCTGGGCACAAAGAAAGTGTGATAAGCTTTCAGAGCGCGTGTGAAGATCTCCCTTCAATGCTTGTTTTTACCGAGAAATTTGGATCCCGAGCTCATCTTTAAGATGTTACTACGCGTAGATTTCCACTAGAGGGCAGTCTTGGAAAATATTTATAAATCTCTATTTTATTGCTCTGTCTAGGAAATGGTGCTTTTTTTTTTTTTTGGTTTGTTTGTTTGTTTGGAAGGAAAGGGCCCGTCTAACATTCCAGGGCAGGTGCTTGTGTCATTCTCCCATGAGCACAGCTAGAGAGAGGCCAAGAAAATGCTGTCACCGCCTGGGCCTGCACCTGGAGAGCAGCAGGAGAGGCAGAACCCTCCTCCCATCCCATCTCACCCCAGCAGAGCTGTGAAGCCCTGATGTGGGGCGCCCTCGGGTTTGGGTTCAGCCTCCACTGAGACTTGGCTTCAAGAAAGCAGTGGCCGGGAATCCTCAGAAAAGAACCAGGAAGGATCAGCGGCCAAGCAAGAGTCCAAACAATCAAAAATAGAGGTCCCAGGCAGGCGGCCTTGGGTATCTCACTCCGTGTTGTAAATAAGACACATCAAGTCTGAGCCTGGAAGGATCCTGTGTACATTCATGTAGGTTTGTGGGAAGCACCTACCCTACCCTGCACTGTATAATTTCAGGAAACACACACACTTACTTTGTCTGTCTGTCTATTTCTATCCTGAAAGAGAACATCTCCATTGAATTCCATGGCTAGACAGCATGGAAGACAAGATTATTCTTACCACGTTTCTTCACCGATGAACTGAATGGCAGACACTAAATGATGAATTAAAACTGCTCTTCAGCCACTAATATCTATTTCTGAAGCATGTCTGATGCACAATCTTAGGCATCCTACATGGCTCCATTTCCTCCTGAAAACAGCCCTGGGTGGGGTGGGGGCATCACCATCCTCCTCTGCTTAGAGCAGCAGATGAAAGCCAGGCCAGGCAAAGAGATCTGAGCGGGCCTCAGAACCGTGTGCTACAACGCAGGCTGGAAGCCAGCCATTCATTTCCCGTTCTGAGCATCTGCTCTGTGCCAGGGTGGCTGGGTGTGGCTGGGATGCTACTCTTGGCTTGACCTCCAAAGCAGACTGTAGCAATGTCAAGACAAAACCCCTGATGGTTCCTCTGAGTTCCAGGTTAGAAAGGGAAAGCCTGGCACACAGCACTGCTTCCTTGTTGGCACGGATGACTCCGGTGTGTTTGCTGGGTTTGGGTCAGCTGGATGTGCCCCTTTCTGGGAACACTGAAGCCTGCTGAAAGGTCAATCCCCTGCCAACCTTGCCCCCTCTGTGAACCTTCACATGTGGGCAGGGGTTGACTCCAGAACACTGTCTTTGAACACTTGCTGTTTCCTCATGAAGCCAGCCTGGAGGTTGCATTTGAAGGTAGGCTGGGGGGTTGGAGGAGAAAGAGGGGCCAGCAGAGGGGGCCGCAAGGCACTGGTGGCAGAGACAGTTGAAGATGAAAAAGCAAGGAGAGAGCCCTGGGGCCATGCTCTCCTCCACTCAGAGGTCAGAGGTTGCTTCCACAACATCCTGCTCCTCACTCTGTTGAGTCTGTTCGCTGAAGGTGGGAGCCACTCCCATTCAGAAAGGGTGTTACCACGGTGCCTGCATGTAAGGTTAGAGCTACCTTTACCTTAGAGATTTAGGTCCAGCAGGAAATCTATGTTCTAAACTTCTGGTACATGTAAGCAGTTACTAAAGGCTTGCTTCTAGTTAGTAATACTCTAATGTGTCTGCCAGAGGGTCAGACCATACTAGAAGATGTGCACTAGGAATGGGGCCTTGCTTTCACTATGGCTTCCAGAAACCCCAGATGTTGTAAGTTCTCCTCGGAACACTCTCTTGCCTTTTCCTGCCCTCTGGTCTTTCCTCCGATCTAAGTGTTACAATTGTCTATTCAACCCAGATAAGATAGCAAAGATACCATTCTGTTCAAGTCCAGCTAAGTGCACCAGTGACTTTACTGTATTATTTAGAGTGGGACTTAGTGGATGACCGCAATTCAAAGCCTCTCCAGCACCAAGTCACCAAAGCTATGTTCCTCACAGGCTGTGCTCACTGCACAGACTGCAGCCTGCCAGAGCGCCAGTCTTCTCTGCTCAGTAACTCCTTACTGCTTCCATATCCGTGGGGAGCAACCCTCTTCCATGAGCTGTGTAAGTCTGCTTTACTTTCTGAGTCATAGGAGTCTCCTGGAGTGGGGGTGGGGGGTGAGCAAACACGAGGTGAGAGATGTCCAATAGTTGATGGCCTAACTAGCAGAGTTGAAGGGGCAGTGAGGAAGAGAAAGTCCCTCCTGTGGCAGAAGTACTTCATAGGTTCTTAGCTGACTTGCTCTTAGCGGTGGCTGAGAAGGTCCAGGGCACACCGGGCAGGTTCCATGCACCAGACGAGCTTTCTGTTGCGCGTCTCCGAGGCGCAGGCTGCCTTTACATGGTGCTGTCAGTCTCTCAGATCCGAGAGAGGTTAGGGATCTGGACGTGTGGAAGTTATGTTCTGCTTTGCCAGGACAATACAGGGGAGAGGACTTCCTCTCACTAGCGCTGGGAAGAGTGCAAGGTGTGCGCACACTAAGCTAGATATTCTTGGGCGGGTTTTCCAGGACCTGTCTGTGTCCAGCAAGGGACCTTTCTAGACCTGAAATCCCTCCTGCTGGTGGACCAGAGGATGTCAGGATGGGTGAAAGTGGATGCTGTCTGCAGCTCTAGTGTTTCCCAAGCACCCACGTGTCGAAGGCTGAGCACCCAGGCTCTGGGGCTATGGGGAGGTGATACAACCCTCAGGATGTGGGGTCTGACTGAAGGAAGTTAGGTTCAAGATGTTCCCTTGAAGGAGATTGTGGGAACTTGCTACCACCTGTCTCTCGCTTCCTTCGGGCCACCATGGGGTGAGCAGTTTCCTCTTCCACATGATCCTGGCTATGAAGTACCGTGCAGCCACAGCCCCAAAAGCAGTGGAGACACCTGGCTGTGGACCAGAACATCTAAAGCTGTGAGCTAGGAGAAACTTCTTTTTTCTCAGATGTTTGGAACAGTATCGGAAAGCTGACTTGAATAATACTCGAGGGGATTATCTCCAATGGCGCTTACTCAGAGAGCTTGGCCGTGAAAAGTACTCTGCTTGCAAGTTTTCCCCTGCACCGCTCAGTAGCCCCGAGACTTTCACAGGGAACCTAGCCTAGCTTAACCCAGTCCTGCCTGCCAAGCTGAGATTTCTGCAGGCTGTGGAGGGGTGAGCTCAGATAGGATGCCAGTGTCGTCTGAGAGGAACACCCAGAACATCATGGCTCAGGTTACTGCTGACCGGACATGCCTTCCCACACCGTGCTCCCAGCTACCAGATCCTGGATTTGAGCCCTACATCCTTTGCCCTGCTCCACGCAGTTTCCTTCCTGGATGCTGGCAGTGATGGCTGAGGAGTCCTGGCCCTGGTAGGAGCAGACATACTGTCCAGGCAGCAAGCCAGACTCCAGGCCCTCCATGTCCCCAGATACAGGTGTCGTGTTGGTCAAACCAAGGAGGGACAAGGCTGACAAACTGGAAACAGATTTCCTTTATGACTAAAATGTGTCATTTTTGCGGCTGCCAAGTGATTGAACTCAGTTCAGGACTGGGATAAAAAATGATTTCCCAGGTATTTTCTGTGGTAACTTTGGCTGCCTTTGTTTTGATGCCACAAGATCGGTTTTCTCAATTGTTCCATTACTTCAAGCGGCCTGTTAACACTGTCCGAAGGAAGAGAAGTCAGCGGATTAATAGAGTGCGCGTGAAAGGTTAGGGAGGGGTGCCGTCACCAAGATGCAGGTCTGCCTGACCTCAGAGATGGCCTGTCACGGGGGCAACTACACACAACTCCCACCATGTCTCCAGAGTTGAGAACGACTTAGTACCAAGTGTGGTGTGGACACTCACCTGCTGGATGGAGACAGAAATTCATTTCCCATCTGTCAAGTGACCTGAACAGAGCTGGTAATGATTTTCTGTCAGGCAAGGCTTGGCTGGATTTGAACCTATGACCTAGAGGTAAAGGGCAGCTGTCCATGCCTTGTTATGCCCAACTCAGATCTGTGCGGTGCCTGCCCATGCTTCCTTCTCATTCACATCAATTTTGGTTAGACCCTAATTTACACTGGGCGGAGTGGCTCAAGTCTTAGGATAGGAAATGGAAGGAGAGGAAGGCCCGTTTGACTCGCCCAGGGCCAGAAGCTGTAACTCCTCCTAAGATGGATGTTTGAGCCGTCCCAGTACCTTTGCATGTTTATAGACAAGCCACAGCCTTCAGGACCATGGGTCTGGAGGGAATTTGTGGGGTCTCACCAGCTCTGGCTTGACTGCATCATTACTGGTGCTAATTGTGTGTGTGCATATGAGAGTTGGTGTGGAGGTCAAAGAACAGCCTCCTCGGTCTCAGTCCTTAGGAGATATTGACCTCGGTTTCTTCAGAAGGGGTCTCTCTTTGACCTGGGTCTTGGTGATTGGGAGTAGGGTGGCTCATCATTGAGTCCCAGGGATCCTCCTGCCTCTGCTTCTCCAGTGCTGGGACTCCTGCTTTTTATGACGGTTCTGGGGCTCAGATTTAGGTCTTTATGCTGTGTGGCAAGCTCATTACCAACTGAGCAACCTCAACCTGGATTGATTTTTATTATTAAAAGGGGGGGGGCTCTGGGATCTTTTGCATATTGACCATTACAGTGACTCTCAGTCCCTGGGTGATGACTGAATGACATACCACCTTCCAAAGATACTCTTTCATAATCTAAAACCCTGGAATAAAAAAGGCCAACTGAATAGGCATTCTGCTGTTAATCAGGGCTCCCAACACAAGTAGGGTTCTATTGAAATGCATCATCGAGAGGGAGCTGTGTGGACTGACTTGTACACACAGAGGGGGACTCCATAGGAAAAGCCAGAGAAGTTGTGTAGACTCACGTTTGGAAGCACAAGGCTTGGCCAAGACCCAGTGAAATCTGTGTTCTGTCACTCACAAGCCATGGAGCTTGGTATTCAGTCTCACGGGCTTCTGCCTTCTGTCTGTAAAATGGGAATCATTACACCAGTGTCAAAACTGTTAAAAAGAACAAATAGTATAACTCATTTGTAGTATCTGTGCACTTGGCAGAACGCCTAGCATGCTGAGAGATGTCAGCAGTGTTTCACAGAATGTCAGGTGTTCCTGAAGGAGAAACAAACAACTTCAGAAAGGCATTTTTAGAGTGTGACAGAGGGCCGCAGAGGCAGTGGAGATAGAGTGGCTTTGTAGATGGAATCACTGGGAAACTATCTGGGCATGGAACGTGGGCTGTGAAGGTTGCAGGGGGAGAGAAGCAGGTGGTTGCTATGCCAACAGAGGAAGCTGGCTTGGGGAGGATGGAGTGTGGGAAGGAAAGAGGTCACTGAGTTTTCATTTGGGCATGTGGAATTAGAGATGCTTGGAGACGTCCATGGAGAGATAATGCAACTGGAGACAGGAGACCAGAGCTCCTGATTTGGCTGTTCCCACTCAGAGCAGGACAGTTGACTGACATTGACGTAGATGTTCCCAAAGATGGAGTGGCAAGAAAAATCTATGACACAAATTCCTGAAAATGGCAACATTAAAGGGGACAAAGCAGTGCTGGATGAGTATGACACCTGATGGAGCAGAAGGGACATTTCTGTTGATGCCCAAGGAGCAGCCCTAGGAGAGGGCAGGGGCCACAGTGACCGCTCAGAGGCAGTTCCAAAGGTGTTTGGTGGGAGCTGGTAAGGACAGGTTCCTCTGTCACCAGTAGGAAAAGACAAGGCCCAAGTAGCACGGATGGGCCTGGAAGACTGTGACTATGTCCTTGTCTCTCTGGGCTCTGGGGATATAGGCATTTCACATTTGGCATCCAGTGTCTTCATTGGCAGATAAAACAGACTCATGCCAAAGCCACCTGCTGACTTCTAGTGCTATTCAATGGTCTCCATAAGAAATTGCCTGCATAGACAATAGTGAGACCAGGCTGGCTGCACAGACCATTTGATTTGTACTAGCCCCAACCATTGTTGAGTAATCATCGCAGATGCCTCCCACTGAGCTCTTTGCAAGTGCGGGACACTGTGACAAAGGTTGTAGGGACTTCCTCACCCCAGCCCCTGACAAACCTGCAATCCCTACAGTTCTCACTCTGGCTTTGTGAGCCACGGTGGAGACTCTGCTCGAACTTCAGAGTGTACAGGGACCTTTTAGAGGACACAGGACAGCTGCCGGGGTGTCAGATCTTGTCAGAATGTGCCCCACACGAGACAATAAATGATAGGCCTGGACATCGTGGTGGAAATAATACAGAAAAGGTTCTAGCCCCGTTTGCAAAGCCAGCACGCGTGACCACACTGACAGCAACTCTCCAGGATCTTAGGGACCCAGAGTCTGGAATGTCTAGTGAGCAGGGTCCATGTGGTTGAGGGTTTGAAGCTTGGAAGAACCACTAACATGGAAAGGATCGATTTCCTCAGCATGCTAGCATCTTCTGCCAATGGTCTCGAAGGGCTGGTGTCTATGACATGCCTCTGACTCTCTTAGAGCTTCTGCATTCTGAGAATTGTAGCCTTTTCACACAGGAAGAGAACAGGATCCCTTATCAGTACCCGGCCGTGTTGTTTCTTCATAGCCGAGACAAAATACCAGAAAAGCAACTGAAGCCCAGTTTGAGGGCTACTCTTTCATGCTGGGGATGGCATCGTGCTGGGGACAGCATGGTGGTAGGAGCTTCAGAGGCTGCTCACATTGTGTTCATGATCAGGAAAGATGACTTGCTGGGAGTGCTTGGCTAGCTTCCCCCTTTTCCTCAGTCCTGAACCCTATTTCATGGAATGGCACAGCCCAGTCAGGGTGATGCTCCCCAGAACTTGAGGGGACTCACTCGAAGACACCCTTAAGTGTCTATTTTGAGACTCTGGGCCACCCTGCCACTTCTGTGACTAAGTGACTCAGGTGGCTTCTCTCCCCCCTTCTCCTTTTCTCCCTTCCTTCCCCCTCCATTCCCCTTTGTCTGTCTCTTTGTTGGAGCAGAACTGGAACCAAGTCCTTGTGTGCACACACGTCCCATGGTTGGTCCACACCTCCAGCTCTCCCGTGCATTTTCAGTCTGGGTCACATTGTGAGCTCTTGTCCTTCCTCACCCCTCTTCTTTCTCTTCCTCTCATTTCTGGGACTCCTCAGTTCCATTTCCCTAGCCAGACCAAACTCACCCCCCCCNATTTTATAGTAGAATCCCCGTTACTTCACTGGCCTGGAACTGGCTAGAGACCTCATCTTTCTTAACTAAAACAGGCTTTGCTTGACTAATGTACCACGGCTGAGGTGAGTTAGGCATTCCCTCAAGAAACAGCAAAGCCCCTGTTTGTACTGCATGTGAATTCTAACCCCTCCAAAGTGTGGCTAAAGTAATATGAAAACTGACACACTTGCTCCACATGCCTGCTTCCTGGGGCTCCAACTGCCAAGGTTAGGCTAGTTTGGTTAAAATGCTCCCATCTGTTAGCTCTGTGGCCTTAGTCAGTCTCAATGTTCTCATCTGGAAAATGGGGATACGTTCACCTATCTCATAGCACTGCTGCGAGAGTTAACCAAGACAACGTGCACAGAGTCCTTGTCATTCCAGGCACCAGGAAGAGCCACACAAAGGTCAGCTGTAATGTTCCAGTGAAACCTGTATTTTAATAGAGCGAACAGCGTCCCTACACACACGAGTTTGGTGACATCATGGGATTTCTAAGAGTAGAGTTAAAAGTGTCACTCCCCTTGACATTTACATCCCCTTACCCCACATACATTGTTACAAAAATGTCTGTCTTTCCTTCTCCACCCCTGCACCCCTTTCTTTTCAACGAATGCAGGGCCTTGTAGCCTTGGCTGAACTTACAATGTAGCCAAAGATGACCCTGAGCTCCAGTCCTCCTTGCCTCGTGTGTATGTGTGTATGTGTGTGTGTGTGTAGGGGACTCCAGGTGTGCACCCTGCTTTGGATGACTTGGTGGTCAAAGGACCTATCAAGGCTCTGAAAACATTCTTGTCCATAGACTCTTCTGTAGGCCAGACTCAAGAAGAGAACTAGTTGGAAGGGCACTAGATAGCTCTCCACAAATTCTAGTTCATTTGTGCTCCCACTAACAGGGCAGAAGTGCCCCCACCACCCCAATAACCTTGCTACTTTCTGAAAACTTCAAAAAATTTAAGACTTTTGCCAATCTCCTAGGCCGGAAAATAGTAGCTCATGGAAGTGTGCATCCCCGACTCTTCAAACTTTTATCACATTATTTAGTGAGTGTATGTTGCATGTGAGTGAACCAGGCACGTATGGAGGGCAGAGGACAACCTACAGGAGTCAGAGCTTTCCTTCTATCATGTGGGCCGTAGGAATTGAACTTAGGTCATCAGACTGGCCTTGACCTGCTGAGCCATTGAGCTGGCTCAATATATATTTTTTTAAAGATTTATTTTTATTATGTGTGCTTGCAGGCCAGAAGAGGGCACCAGATCTCATTACAGATGGCTGTGAGCCATCATGTGGTTGTTGGGAACTGAACTCAGGACCTCTGGAAGAGCAGCCAGTGCTCCGGCCTCTGC
>LOEQ01003857.1:45653-56639 GCA_001685075.1 Bramus lutescens
AATATAATTTTCTAAAAACAATAACTCACAAATACTAATCTATTATCCCATCACATGTCATGGAAGGTATTCCCCTCACTTTAGACAGATAGGAAATGTGGCAGATTGAAGATGCTTCCCTCTTGGAGGGGTGTGTAGCTGTGGGGATGTTCCCACAGACACACGGTGCCAGTTGCGTGCAAAGGCCTCTGTCTTTCGTTGTAGAGCGTTTGTCGAGACTGCCTGGGATCCACTCTTGTTCAGATCACGGCACATTTCCTCGGGTCCACGAGGCTCTGGTTGAAACTCACTGGAGCAGCCCTGCCAGTGTGGCAAGAGGAAATGTGGGGCGGGGTCGCGCTTGTTCTGCTCAGGGGAGGAGACACAGTGAGCCTGGGCTGTGTGGACCAGAGTACAAACTCCATTAGCAGGAAGGAGGACAAGGCCTTAGGATGGAATACCAAATGCCAAATGTTTGTGTTTGAAATCCATCTGCCCTCTCGGGCCAGCTCGCTTCTAGCTATCCTGTGGCAGGCTCTATGGTGTGGATTTTAAGACAAGCACCCACAGGCACATGCCCAGATGGTTCTCTACTCATGAGAGTGACCACAGCACTGAGTGTCGCTGAGCACCTTTCTAAGCACTTTGCATCCAGTATGTCTTCTTAGGATTGTCATAGGAGGTGGCATTCCTGCCCTACTTCTTCTGAAGAGGGACCAGAAGCCCAACATACTCAAAGTCACCAAGTATGAAGTAACCTGCCCCACATTCTGAAGTCATGTTATCTTCTCAGAAAGAAACCACTAAGAGCAAAATAGAACACCACTTCAGAATCTAATGGATGGGAGCAGGGAGTTGCCGGGGTCAGTAGCCCGCCCTTATCTACACTCTGTGGAGGGTGGCATCAAGACACAAAAGCACAACACACAGAAGATCAGTGTCCTGTGAGGGCCTGGAGTCATCCCCAGTGGTGAGCATCTGTGTGCCAACTGAAGCAATCCTTCCAGTTACTTTTCATTTTCTAACCCACCTTATCCCTTTTAATATTGATTTTCTTTGTATCCTGCTTTTATCATTCTTTTGATCACTTTGGCTCCCCCCAGGTGCTTATTTCCTTTGCTTCCCAACTGGTTTCTTCAGAATTCTCTCTAGCAAAGCTTTCAATCAGCAGTTTCCTCATAATATTTATTGTGTCTTCCTCTGTACCCGCAGAGGAAGGCATGCCAGGTTTCTCTAGCAGAAGCACAGAATGTGGGGCAGAAAAGGTCCTCAGAGAGCAAGTGCTGTCAAATGTGCTGCCGGAGCCTCAGGAGGCACCTTTGTTAGCCTTTGCCTGCCTTTTAAAAACAAAGACCTCATTGTCATCAGTTACCCAGAACTCTGGCGTGTAGGCGCTCACCTCCAAATGTCCCCCTTCTCCTCCCTTCAGCCCAGCCTCTCCTCCTCCTCTGGGGAGGCTGGTGAGAAGCTGACAGCATGAACACAGAAAGGCTTCCTTCTTTTCCTTTCTTAAGGAGTTAGTCACTCTAGTGACTACCCCAGTCAGCAGCCTACTTAAGTGTCTTTCATACATTTTAAACATGGCTTTCTTTTTCTAAGGCTTTCAACATCAACACAAACAAAACTGGGACAGTCTTCCGAAGCGACAGAAGCAGCGTAGACCAGTCAATGTATGTGGCTGACCTACAGCCGATAAATCAAGTCCCATTTCCTAGCAACTGTGACAGAAAAGGGGCCTGAGCTGCATCACAGCATCAGGGGAGCTGACGCCCTGTCCACCAGCACTGGTTTCCCATATACCAGAAGCTATCTTGATGGCACAAATGTCCGACCGAGCGCGTCTATGCTTATAAGGACTTAGTCTGCACTGGGTCTTTTACTGTGGGTTTTAGAACTGATTATTTAGCTCTCTCAGACTTCTTATGTTTCTATTTTCTTCATAAGGAAAAGCAACATAAATAAAAGCCTATTGGACAGGGTACCGGTGTCTGGTACTGGGATTTTGGACTCATTTTGGAGTGCAGAATAATCACTTATAAATCAGTTTTAAGTTTTCTCTAGTACAGTAACATTCCAGATTAAGAACCCTAAAAATGCTAATTAGAAAAGCAGAGGGTGGAAGGAAGCTCCATTTTCCAAGCTGGGTCTCTCTTGGCTTTATGGCAAATTCCCATCATCAGCCTGGCACTGCATGTCACTGGAATAGATAGGCAAAGGGTTTGAACACATCATCAGCCTGGCGCTGCATGTCACTAGGGCAGGCAAAGGGTTTGAATGCATCATCAGCCTGGCGCTGCATGTCACTGAAGCAGGCAAAGGGTTTGAACATTGACAGGTTTCTTGTCCAGATTGGTTTTAGATTTTTCTGAGCTGGTAGGGAATAAATGAACATGGGGGAGGAAAAGCAAGAGGGGAAAGAGATGGGGGCAGGCAGATTTAATCAATTAAAAGTAGAAAAGAAGCAAGAGTAGGAAAAGAGAACAGACCCCAGTGGAGTTAGTGGACCTAGCTTAAAGCCTGTCAAATGTTTTGTGTGTGTCTGTGTGGACTTGAAGGATTCAGTTTAACATTCTTTACAAATGCTCTGAGTGAAATAAGTATTGTCAATTATAAGATTTATTTTTATTACTTTAAATTATTTGCATGTGTGTGTCTGTGTGGGCATGTGCACACTGAGTGCAGTGCCCCAGGAGGCCAGATAGGGGCATCAGATCCCCTGAAACAGGCAGCTGTGGGCCACCTAAGGTGGGTGCTGGGAACTGAACTCCAATCCTCTATAAGAGCAGTCACTGAAACATCTCCCCAGTTTATGAATTTTGAAAAGTAATTAAAATATATTTTAGAGCAAGATGAATGGGCAAGAATTCTGCAAATATTACATTTAAAAGGATTTTAATTTTAGGTGTAGTACCTGGAAGGATTGTCAGAGTTTTAGGCAAGTTTCTAAATGAACCTGTAAATATGGGTCCTATTCTGAAAAACAGCAATGAAATGTAATAATATCATCAAACTGCTGTCAGTTTACACGAAGCATCATATGCACAATCCCTCAGACAGAGGCTGGCATGGGACAGGCAGACCCTTAGAAACCATGAGATTTCTCAGAAAGAAAACAGCATGAAAGCCATCTCCTAAATTTTACTCCACTGAAAACTGCAGTTTTCAACAGACTGTTCCTGGGCTATAGAACCACTACCCTGGAGCATGGGCACATACGTACACTTACTCCATGCTATGGTTTGCCAAAGAATGTCTGTCTCATAGTGGGTTAGGGAAAAGTTCAAGGCACAGCTGAACACAGTAGAGAAGCAGGATTTCAAGACCAAGGTCCTATAGAAAGATCATTCTATTGCACACCAGTAACTGTGAGCTCTAACTGAATTAGTCACAATGCCCCTCCTTCCAGCACTCCTATAAGCCCAGGAGTGAACCCCATCGTCTATGCTTTCTAATGATTGGTTTTAATTGTAAATGTGACACAATTCATGAAGGACTATCTAGAGTAGGTTGACCTGTGGGTATGTCTATGGCGGGTAAGTGAGGTGGGAAGATCTGCTCACTGTGAGTGGCACTCTTCCCTTAGCAGGAAGTTCTGGATTGTACAGAGTAGAGAAGCTCCCCAAGCAATAGCAAGCATACGTTAGCCCTGCGCTCTGCCCTGAGCTGCTGAGCTGTGGATGGAATGTGACCAGCTGCTTGCGCTCCTGCCATCGGCATTTCCCTGCAGTGTGGAGCGTCACCTGGGACTGTGACCACAAAGACCCTTTCCCCGCTAGTGCTGCTTCTGTCAGGGTGCTTTATTAGAGTGACAGGAACGAAACTAGGGCTGTTTTCAAGGGGACGCTCAGTCTGTCAAGATGACTGCCTCGGAGAACTAGGTCTGCCGCAAGGAACAGCAAACATATCTATTTCTTGGTGACTTAAATGCTCTAAGCTTTATTCTTATTTCATAAGTCATGACCTTAAATTTAGGAAAACGCTTCAAATTATAGCAATCAATTCATTTTTCTTGACTCCAAACAATCAGCTAAACCAAGTGCTCTAAGAGCCAAGAACCTCGAGTGAGGCCCCAACCTACCCACTCACAAACCTGACAGAGCATCAAGCTTCATGTGAGCCCATGACCTCTTCTTGCAGGAACTCACTGCCAACACCAGCAGCCCAAGGGCCAGGAGAGCTGAGCCAGTGCACCGCTCCCAGAACTAGCTCTAATTTGAGTCTTGCTCTGACACCACCCACCATATCCTATTTATGTACACATGCCAACATATGTGTATCATTGCTACTTCTCCCATAAGAGCTGTTCTTTATCACCATCTCTCCCATGAAGTCAGCTCCACCACTCTTTGACAGTGCTTTCTTCTATCTGATCACGGGTTGGCTGAATGGACCCCTTTGACATCACATATTTGATCTGTAAAAACTCATGCAGGACTAGAATCATCTCTTATTTGAGACATTCACTCTGACGTCTTTCTCGTTCCCCAGGCTTAAGTAATATGTACTGAATGAATTCTGCCAGCAGAAGAAATGGCATTTAATGTAAGCCTGCAAGAACAGGAAAGATGAGCTATGGAAACTTGAGAGGGGAAAACTGCTTGAGTCTAAAGCCACCAAGGGGGAGTGTTGGGTTGGGCCAGCCTGGGCTACATCATGAACCTTCTTACAAACACACACACACACACATACATACACGGAGAGGGGAGGAGAGAGAGAGAGAGAGAGAGAGAGAGAGAGAGAGAGAGAGAGAAGGAAAGATGGTCTAGGCACAGAGACCCCACTAGCACATGGGGACAGCCACAGCAACCTAACAGAAATGAGAAAGGATTAGGTGGTTCTAGGAAACAGCAAAGATTTTACCTCAACCTAAAGCTTAGGCAGCCTGAAAGCACATGGTCTCTCAAAACTGCAAAATAGACTTAGAAAATGAACATCATTTTGCAGGTCCTGGCTAAGCTTTGGGGATACTGGAACAAGACTATGGCCCCAAGTCACTGGAAGCTAAAGGAAATATTTAAGAAAAGTTGAGGCTAGAAGTGAAGCTAACATGGCACCGAGAGCCTTGAAGAGGGAAGTGGATTTGGGAGTAAAATATGTATGACAGAAGCAGGTGATTGTCTATCAAATAATGATGCTAAGGGCCCCAGTTTGAATAACTCTGGAAATGGAGGTTCCGTTAAAAAAAAATAGATGTGTGTGATGGTATACCTCTGTGACTTTGAGGCCACCCTTGTCTATATAATGAGTTCCAGGACAGCCAGGATTGCTTTGTGAGGCCCCATATAAACAAACAAAAAAACAAATAAACAATACAGGCTCGGGGAAGCTCTTGTGAGAGAGGTGGGAAGAATGTGAGAGCTGAAGAGAGCCATGCAGGCTGGCTTTTGGTCATGAAATGGCCATTGTGCTCATAGATTCCCTGAAGTTATGGTTGCCTGAGTGATATTAAGCCAACAGAGGTTCCAACATGCCAAAAACCAGTTCTAATTGGATTCAGTGGGTTCCACAAACCCAAAAGGAGAGGATGTGAAAGGGAGAATGTGTTAGGGATGCCTATTGGAGGGCAGGAGGAAAAGGACATTGTTTATATGGATGAAAATGGTATTGTGGTGGTTTGTATGGATAACGTGTTAGCATGGTTCGTCCATAGGGAGTGACACTATTAGGAAGTGTGACCTTGTTGGAGAAGTGTGTCACTGTGGGGGTGGGCTTTGTGGTCTCATATATGCTCAAGCCACACCCAGTATGGCAGATCACTTCCTGTAGATTAAGATGTAGATCTCTCAGTTCCTTCTCCAGCACCATGTCTGCCTGCATGCCACATGTCCTGCCATGGTGATGATGGAACCTCTGAACTGTAAGCCTCCACCCCCAACTAAATGTTTTCCTTTATAAGAGTTACCACGATTATGGTGACTCTACAGAGCAGTAGAAACCCTAACTAAGACAGGTATTCTATTTAAACATAAGGGAGGAAGAAGTAGTTTCAGAAAAAAAGACTATTTCCATTTTAAATATCAGGAGTCCTTAAGTCTTGCTTAGATAGTCAGGGACAAGATCTACCAGGTAAGGTAAATAATAGCGCTGGGACATAGGGGGAAAGCCTAGCTAGAAAGTGTTTTCAGCAGGAAGCTTCCAGCTAGGCCAGGAGAATGGACAGGGCTGTGCAAGCAGACAAGGCTCTAACACAGACCCTTTAGTGATGTCTACAATTCCCAAGTGGCAGCACTGAGAGAAAACGGTTAGCCAGACAGGAGGGAACATAGGACAGCATGCAATATAGTAGCCAAATAAAGAGGCTAGCAGGACATACCAAACCACTTACCGCGTTGAAAAGATGAAGGTCAAAAGCATGAAACTCAGTTGAACGGAGACTACTGAGGAAAAAACAAGACAAGACAGTGGACTGAGTGGGAATTGGCACCACAAGAGTCTCCTGCAGCCTGGTGAGCTCAACCTAAAACTTGTTTAAAATTAAAAACAACTAAACCAATAAATACTGCTAAGCTGGCAGAAGCATAAAAGATTGGACTTAAGCTGTTCTCCTCGGACACAGCTGATGACATCAGTATTCAGGAAGATCCAGAACACCCTTTGAGGTGAATTTAATGATCTCATTTGTTGGATTTAAAGGAACTGGCTTATACTAAGAGCTGAACAGCACAAATGTATGCATAATGTATTCCTTGAAATAACTCATCTTGATGTTAAAAAAGATTATTTGCTATTGTAATATTAATAAAAGTCACGCCTGAAATTACAGGACAACTAGAATACAAAGTTTCTCTTTAAACTTTAGTAGTTAATGACATTTAAAGTATGCTGCTCCTTAAAAGTAAAGAGCCATTTCTTTATATAAACTTTATTAGAAACTAAGATGGAAGCTTTTACACATTATCCAATGCAGCTGAATCATTATCAATGTACAATAACATCCTATGTCACAAATCTTTTTGAAATCACTGTAAGAGATCAGATTTAGTTTAACTTAAATTGGTGACTTATTGAACTGTGACATATCCGGTGTAGAATGTGGCACATATTATGTCTTCTCTTATCTAACACAAATTACTGTGGATCAGAAGATGGTGCACGGAACATAAAAGTAAAGCAGATTAAGATGGCAAATGTAGGGCTGATGTCTTTCTAAAGAGCATATATACAAGATCAAGTCAGTGAGTAAATAGAATAATAGCCAAGGGGGTGGAACTGCTTCACAATACTGCAGAGTAGGCCAGAGGACGGCAGGGCCTCCTGAATTCTGACTTACTTATGAAGAGGATGAGGACGAGGCTGAATTTATCCAGGTTGATATGTGGGTTGGAGAAGGTGTCACAGAAGGTGGTGTAGATGATCATTAGGAGCACACTGCTGCTGACAGCACCGAAAGGGGGCTTCTTTCTTTCGAGCCAGTCCTTGATGAATCTGCGGACGATCTGAAACACAGAGATCAACAGATCGCCTCTTCTCTGAGATGTAGAGAGTTGATTGGGCATCACAAAGTGATTCTGACAGCGCAGACAGAATGGGAAGAGAATGATCTGCATGGTGGCCACAGTGGACTTCAAAGCTTCCCTGCCTTGCCACTCTTCTTCTGGGGAATTTGGTATTTGTGGTGCAACTTCCACTGGGTGTCCATAATGAGAGTGGATTTTCAACTCCATTCAAACCCATCCTTAATCATCCAAATGCTCTTTGCTGGCTGTCACTGAGACAGGCCCATTAAGCCTCCCCCAAGTTTATCTCCTCTGCTAATCTTAATGGATGTGTGTAATTATCACAGTTCCCTTTGCCTCAACAGACAATTCCAAGTGCAACTTTGGGAATCTTAAAAATCTGACATCTTCAAGAATTTCAAGACAGTAGATAATCGAAAGTGATCCATGAAACATATTAATATTTAAAACACTAGCAATGCACCAGAAGTTTTTAATTAAATTATAACTCATGCTTGAAAAGCAAAAGTGCATGTGTTGTGGGAGTTTAAATAATTCACATATGAATATCTAGAGTTTTCTGTGAATCCAAAGACAAATGCCATTTGTATGCTTTTAGAATTCTAAAATTAATACTTAAAAATGAATAAACCTATCCTAACTTTTCAACAAAAGGACTGGTGAAATAAAAGTTACAATGCAGCATCTTCTTATTTTAAGACCAACACAGATATTTAGAATCAGGACAGTCTGAACACTGGTGGTTCTGTTGGCTTAGGCATGAAAGTTGGTCACTCAGCTTCAAGCATCTTTTAACTTTTGAAGGAAGTGGTACAAGTTCCACCATACAGATGAGAGTGGAGAAATTTTAAGTTTTGATTCATTCCTTATCCCGAATAAATGAACGTGAAATTTCACAACAGATTGAGTTACCAGAGATGCACTAGCAGTTACGAAGTCAGGGAACGACTGTCATCAAAAAGGCTAAGAAGTTAATTCTGCAGAGCAGCCTGTGAGGTATCATGGGCGGAGAGATGGCTTTTGTACAAACTTGACACCATGGCACTTCATTTAGGTCACTTCATAATATACTATATGTTAATTATGGTCTTCCACATTTTAATAGTCCAACTGCTTTAAAAATAAATGGAAATAAATGACATCTGTGACAAGTTACTCTGACTTTAATATAGAATAGTTGAAAACATACAAGTACCCTCTCTTCAATAGACTAGAGTATATGATCCCAACTCTCAAAGTAAATGCGCCCACCTCTCTTACCACCACATCCCCCACCTGACAAAATAAGCAAATAAAAATGAATGGGGCAGAGCGTGAGAGCCAAAGCCACCTTAGAGCCAAGGCATATCTTTAATCATCAATCAACATTATGAGCAGTGATTTGATTTAGTTAACCTAATAGTTTCTTCAAAACTTCATTACAAGGCACTTTGGTCTTGTGGTAGCATAGGTTGCTTTCAATATGGCAAGAAACAAGGGCTCCTAATTTGGAATCCTTCTAGCCCAAACATGTCCATGGGTCAATGCCCAATACTTAATCTTGATGAAAACAGCTACAGTAGGGAACTGAATGAACCCCCAGGACAGGGACAACCCTAAAGGGAACAGATCGCCCTTCAGCATTTCTAGAGTCATCTGGCCTCGTTCTCCATCTTTCCAGCTCCACGGAGCCTTTCCATCTTGCTTCAGATGCCATTCCCAGAGCCACTGCTTTTGCACTGTGTAGTCAGAGAGGCGATCTGAGGAAGGAACTGCTGATGGCCTCACAGATGAGGACACGAGCTCCAGGAAGACCCATCCCTCAGTTCATGGCCATACTGTTTCTTAAGACTTTGTGCCAGCCAGGCAGTGGTGGTGCACGCCTTTAATCTCAGCACTCAGGAGGCAGAGGCAGGTGGATCTCTGTTTGAGGAGTTTGAGGACAACAGAACAAGTTCCAGGACAGCTAGGGCTGTTGCAAAGAGAAACCCTGTCTCGAAGCAAAACCAAAGAATTTGTGTCATCTAAAAGTTCTCCAGACTGGGGCCTTATGGACAGTTTTAGAAACCCTACAGGAATCAAACCTTTGTTAGAGAGATCACTGCATCCTTAGACTGTCCCATGAGAGAATCCTCAGGAACAGACAATGGAGATGCAGTGGGAAGAGGCATCCAGGAGAGATGGCCAGGTATATCTGTTTAGAACTTATACTAAATTCATTTGTGCTCAGTGTTCAGAGAAACTTGGGCATTAAAAATTAAGCAACAAATCCTCATTAGCTTATTTGCTTTTCCCAGTAGGGAAGGGGTACGTGTGAGTCTCCCACAGGAAGGCTTTCATTTTATTGTTTCATCTTTAATACTTTAATTTTTGTTATTTTAAATTAAGAAGCTGGCAAGGCTATGGGAAAATTAAACTTGACTGCATTTCCAATAAGTTCTGTTTCATATCAATTGCAATATGACTTCACATTGGAACCCAGTAAAAATGACATATCTTAGGTGAAAAATGTTGATAGACCAAGATGACTTTGAAGTGGGCAATATTCATCATTTTGGTTTTCTTAATCTTTTTGGTCAATGAATTTCCCTGCTTTTTCTTTCTATTCTGTCTTTACATTTATAAATTGAGTTTGGAGTGAGGATATATGATGGGTAATTCTTCATGTTAAGCCAGAGTTTTAAAATTTATTTCTCTTCAAGGTGGTTTCAGGTTCTTCAGTGTTCACCTTCTATTGCAGTGAATTCATATATTTCTATAAAGAGGTTTGTCTCTTTAACATCCTATTGAATGGATATTGTAAGACAGGTTTATGTTTATAATATGTTTCTCTTAAAATGTTTTATTAAATATTGATGAGTTTAAAGTAATATTAGCATACTTTGAAAAAAGTGTAAATAAATAATAAACTGGAATAATCAACATCCATTAGCGATAACCTATCTAAAAGTGGTTACAAGCATCAGTTTGGGAAAATTCCTTCATCCATTCTCAGAACAATGCTGTAGACAACTTGCTGGGGATACAGTTGTCGACAGAGGCACAGAGTGCCTAGATAACCCGCATAAACTATAAAAAGCTAGTCACATGGTGAGCAGGAATATGCTCTCTTTTGTGAGCAAACTCTGTATGGTATCAGGTACAAGGCTCGAACCAGGTTATGCATAACCTTGAATCCTGGCTCCACCCTTAACTTCCTGTGGCTCCTTGAAAGGGCAATGGCAAGTTAGAGTGATGATCGTGTACTGAGTGAACCACAGATGCTTTAGAAATGGCCTGTGTGTGGTGAGTGATCTTACAATTCTGGCTCTGGGTTGGTGAAGTGTCTATCTCTGTTCACAGCATATCCCATCCCACAGGACAATGTACCAGCACAACACAACTGCATGCCTTTAATTCTTAATTCAGAGAGAAAAGGTGGGCTTCGTGTGCTACTCTGAAAACTAACCAGGGTGAAAGAAAAGAATAAAAGGGGATAGTGTAATGGATTAATAAAAATGCTGCAGGATCCCCGGATCCCCAGCAGCTGCAGTGGCAGAAACGCTGCAGGTCCTCGACTGATGGCAGCAGG
>LOEQ01003857.1:60746-73288 GCA_001685075.1 Bramus lutescens
AGCCACTGCAGGGCAAGGGGTGTGACTGGGGCTGCAGGAATGAGAATGCAAAATACACAACAGGACAGACAGGCGCCTGTAAGAAAGGCCATGGTAGATCGGTGCACAGCAGAAGCAGGGTGGGCCAAACTCTGAATTATAAACTATGTGGGTGTAGACCAAGGAAGTGACACCAGGGAGCACAGAGAAGTTCTTACAAAGAGGAGCACCTTGAGCACTCACTGCTATGGCTACCTGGAGGCAGTGAGCATGAGGGTGGGAACCCGAGGACAATCGGGAGAGGTGATGACAGCCAAAGATGACTAGGTGTGCTGTCCTCTCTCACACCGGATGGTGCTTGCAGGTGCCAAGTTGGGAAAGAACAAGAGAGAAAGGGTTTAGTGACTTCCTGGATGTAGGGATAAGAACGTGAGGAACAGGAGCAGGTGAGGCTGACCCACCAGCACAGTGCTGCTGACTGCCCACTCCTAAGATCAAAATAAAGACGGGCAGGAAGATGCAAGTGTGCAGGTTCTCCTGTCACATAAAGCCACCCAAGTACCTACGAGGAGACAATAAAAAGCTACCCATACTGAGTCTGTACACATCAAAGCCAGATGGGGTCCTGGTGCTGGGAGGGGGAGCACATAAGCTCACCCTTAGCCCAGAAGCTATTTCCAGTTGACAACCCTTGCAGATCAAAACTTAGTTTTTCCCAGCGGAGTGCCAAAGGCCTGGCAGTAGATGGACAGTGTTTTCTGGAGAATCATAATGTCAATATTGTCTCATAATGCTTTGTTTTAAAACCTTCCTTGTCTTTTGCTTATCTACTGTAGTTTCCTATTTTGTGTCTTTATGGGTGTGTGTATGTCTGTGTTGGTGCTTTTTTCTTTTTCTTTCTTTTCTCTGTTGGCTTTGTTTTATTTTGATTTGTTTTTATNGCTTGCTTGGGTGTGGCACTGGAGGGTGGATTGTGGGGGGGGAACTGGGAGGAGAAGACTGTGATCAGAATATACTGTGTGAAAAAAACTTATTTTTAAAAAGCTATTCTTAACTACGTTTTGGCTGTCTTTACTACTTTATAATTTATTGAATGCTTTACTATTGGGCACACACGGGGTGAGCAATATAACACCCCATATTCTATTTGGGTAAAGATTCTTTACATAAATGATAGATAGTACTTTATACATCTAAAAACTAAATTATGTTGGCAGGTGTGTTTTTGTCCATATGTATTAAGTCAAGTATTCATCATTAAGAGAAGAATTATGTGTTCCAAGTTACTGTGGAGAACATGAATGCACACCAGTGTTGTTCACGTTAGAGACATGGGCCAGGCCATTGTTCTTAAGCCTCAGCAAGACAAAATGTACGGCGCACAGAAACAGATTAGTGTTTCCTTTTCTTTCATTCATTCTGCATACACTTACTGGATCCCTGTAGCTTGGGAATGTAATGGGGAACAAAGCAAACCTGCTTCTAGACATCACCAAGGGGTCCATGACAGGAACTGAACTGAGGAACATGGTTCAAAGGGGAGGTGGATTACAACATCAACAGGAGTAACAAGCTGGATGGCAGGGTAGGCAGGAGCACATTCCATCAGAAGGAATAAACAGAAATATGAGAAATGCGGCAAAAGCTCCCAAGGGCAGGGGATATACTGTTTATTGAAAATATGTGATTGGCATGAGGGTGCATTTTTCAACTGTTATTTTATAGTTTATTAAATGGTGATCTTTGATTACTTTTAAATCACCCCAATTATGCTAAATTTGGCCTGTTTTCTAAGTGTAAAATTAATTTTAAAAATGTCTGTGCACTGGATGTTCTGGTCCTCTGTACAGAACTGCCTGTTGTCTGTCATAGCTTCCCTAGTATGAGTGCAGGTAGCCTGACTGGGAGGCATTCTGAGAACTGTGTATTCTCTGCTCTGGGGTGGATGGAGCAGCCTGGAGCTCTGCAAGGGAGCCCTGGGAAGGCACTCTTCCTTCCGCACCCCCCTCACCCCATACACTTCCTGCAGAGTCTTTCTCAGAACCCCACTGAAGACCAGCTGTCTGGAGACTGTGTTTACGGACAACGTTTGAAAGGCCTGTTTCTTGTTCAGCACACACAGCAATCATGATGATGATGACAGTGACAATGACTGAAGTTGCAACGTTCACTTGTGTCAGACGATACTCCAAGAACTTTACAGCCATCAATATTTCATTTAGCCCTTACAATCATACTTTGAGAGGTACTGTAATTATAATATTAAGTAAATTGTGACTGGGAGCTAGGAAGATTAAATGACTTGAGCAAGGTCATCCAGCAAATGAAGGGTAGAAACCAATGTGGGTCTTGACCCTGAGTCAGGCTCACACACCATTTCTCCAAAGCCTACTACACTCATTCTGATATGAAACTCATCTCCATGACCGTGGCTGCCCATGACCTAACCCCCAAATTAACAAGCACACCCAAGAAGACCCTCATTTTACGTATGTATGCTCGTAAATAAGTTATCTAACAAAGTCATAGGAAGCACTACAGAAGAGTTCTTGTTGCTTAAGAAGGAAGCTTCACGGGGCCAGCCAGGATCTGTCCACAGATTCTTATGTAGAAAACCAACTGTGATGCGGTTTAATGTTAATTAAAACTTATAGGATGGAAATGCTGAAACCATGCACTTCGCTTTCTTTTTTCATTCTCTCCCCTCACCTGCCCTAACTTCACATAAGAATTCACAGCATAATCAGTCTAGGAAGACCAGCAAGACCAGGGCCCTTACCTGTCCAATAATGAGAGGAACCACAACTGTCATAAAAAGCTGAGAGAAAATTGATGTAAAAGGCACAGAAGAGGACGAGCCAAGCTGGAAAACAGGAAGTCGCAAATTAGACGTACTGTAACTCAGTAATAAAATACTGCTCTTAAGTCAATAATACAATGAATTCATTTCATTTCCATAAATTTCTTTCACAAGCACCAAAAATTTGGCAGTAATCAACAAAGAGCAAGTAACATTATCTCTGATTTTCTAAATTTCACATAAATAGATTAAGTTTTTAAATACAGAATTCTACTAGAAAACTAAGATTAAGGAAAACTGAAGTTATATAATCATCTTAAATTCCATTTTATTATATACTCTTGGAGAGCAGAGTTATTCTACATATACCATATTTCACATACAGTCATAACTTATGTGAGTATTTCATCCATTTGTAGATCCTAGAATAATAAACAAACAGGTCTCATTCTCTTATCAGGACAATATTTTTATTGATGCAAATAAAATATTCTCTTACTTTCCTTAAGTCAAAGACAATGAATCTCAGTTCCTTTATAATTCACTATTACACATCTAGCTAATGAGAGAAATCTTAAAACATAGCTTCTTTTTCTTTTTTTTAATCTTTCTCTATGTGTGTGGTATGTGTGTGAATAGAAGAGTAGATATATATGTGCCACAACGTGTGTGTGGAGGTTAGAAGACAACCTCAGACACTGGTCCTCGCTTCCCACATTGTCTGAGATAGGGTCTCTTGCTCACCACTGTGATCATCAGGCTAGTTGGCCTGCAAGCTACTGGGAATTCTCCTATCTCACCCTCCCAGCTGGAATTATATATAGACATACACTACTTATAAGGTTTCTGGGGATTCGAACTCAGGTCCTCACACTTGTGTGGCAAGCTCTTCACCTACTGAGTCATTTCTCTGGTCCTCTACTTTCTACTTAAAATTTTAATACACCCATTTTAAAGGTTGTATACTCTACCAAGGTTCATAAGTACTATTTTTCTCCTCCCTTGTCTTTTTAATTCTTCGTTTGTTAACAGTTACCATCTGAGCTTCACAGAGATCGCATTTACTGCAGCCTTGATGTTCATCTATATACATAGTAATATTGGCCCCAATTACCAAGAATCAGTTTCCCTGTGAACTTTCTCAATCTCCTCCTGGCATTCAAACATATCTGGACCAGTGATTACCTGGTTCATAGATGTCCATATTCCTTTCAGCTGTTTCTCTGACAAAGTTCTCCCAACCCACAAACATTATCTCTCTTGCCTCTATAACTTGCTTTTCATCTTCCTATAGATTGGACCTTGGATTTTTTATTTACCTGCTGACTCAGAATCATAAATGCCTTTTGGAGGATAATTTTGTCAATCAACAATGATGCAGCAATGACTGAGGGAAGAATGTCAAAATAGATCAAGCATTTAGATGAATGGCAGCAGCAGCTCAGAAAGAAACGATGTAGATGTATCTGTCTGGTGTATTTGATAAAGGACTACATTGCTCAGGGTAGCCTTGCACTCAAGATTCTCTGCCTCAGCCTCCCAAGTTGTGGGAGTAAAGCCATGCCCTATTGAAGGGACGAACTCTAGCCAGCCAGAGTGAGCATGGCGAGCATGGCTCCACTTCCTCTGCCTTGCTAAAAAGCATTAGTTACATTCCTAAAGCTAAGCACCAAGGTCTAGTCCCTTACTTGGCCACTTCCCCACCTGAAGCTGACTACTAAGGTCC
Organism: Bramus lutescens; assembly: GCA_001685075.1. NCBI lineage: Eukaryota > Metazoa > Chordata > Mammalia > Rodentia > Cricetidae > Bramus > Bramus lutescens. The sequence goes on from LOEQ01003857.1 coordinate 65,252, forward strand.
GGCTATCAAAGTACTGAAGATCAGGAATCAAAAGCCCCCTTTGGCTCACCTAATTAACACACCCAATTAAAATTAAACACTTCATCGGAACATGGGGTTTCCCTCTTTACCTTTATAAACTGCCATTTTCCTATGTGCCACATCTGTCTCTTTATCCAGAGGCCGTCCTTTGTCATTGTTACCCAACCCCCGAACAAATACCCCTTCCCTTCTTCCTCATCCTCTGTTTCCTGTCTTTGTCTCTTATTCCCTGCCCTTGTCCCTCGGAGGGAAATAAATCTCCTTTGTGCTGGGAAGTTGGTTTTGGGGGTCCTGAGCAAACTGTTGCCTTTCACCTACTGAATATAAAAAAAGAAATAGGAAGAAAGGACATGACTGCTTCTAGGAATGGTGGAGGAGAAAGTTTATTTTAGATAAAGGGAGAGCATAGCCAGAGGCAGGGACAGAGTGGATGTGACCAGATTGAGCTGGGCTACCTGGAAAGAGGGGGATGAGAAGGGGGAGAGGGAGAGGGGAACCAGGTGCAGCAGCCACGAGGGCAAAGGTCCTAAAAGGGATGGGTAACCAAAATGTCTGGATTATATAGGAAAGAGCCTCTGGGGGAAGGGCAGCACATAAACCAGAGACCAAAGTTAAATCAAGATGGGATAAGCAAATTAAACAGACCTATGATCCCTAGTGAAACAGAAGTAGCATTATGTCTTCCAACCAGAAAGAGCCCAGAGCCACATGGCTTTAGCACAGAATTCCAGAGATGCAGGGATTGTGCAACATATATAAACTGATAAATGCAATCAACAATATTAACAAATGCCGAAAAGGCCTTTGACAAAATCCAACATCCTTCATGATAAAAGTCCTGAAGAAACGAGGGATACAGGAGACACACCTCAACATGATAAAGGCAGTTTACAGCAATCCCACAGCCAACATCAGTCTAAATGGATAGAGACTCAAAGCAATTCCACTCAAATCTATCTTCACTAATGAAAAGAAAAGTAAAAAAAAAAAAAATCTTTTCTTCACTCTGGTAAATTTCATAAAATTTTGTTCCCACCCTTAGACTCAATTTTTATATAGTCAAGACACCAAGACTGTGTCTGCCCATCAGAGACCTATGCTCATTTAATACCAGCTTCACCACTGTTCCTCAAACTGTGGCTCCTAATCCCTTTCCTGTGCAACCATGTAAAGTAAAGAAGATGCAGAGAGCATCAAACAGAAGAAGTGAGGCTGAGGAAGATGGGTGATGAGTTGCAGGGATAGATTTCTATGTAAAACTAGACTAGGCAGGTAACGATCACAAACTTGCCTCACAAATATTAACTCTAGATTTCTTCCTGATGCAATGGCTGAAACCAGAAAAAAACCAGATTGAGATACTGGATAAACTTCAAATACTAAAGCCTTCAAGTTCCGGATGTCCAGTCTAATGCTGCATTCACAAGGTTTAGAGTGTCTGGAGAAGCAGCAGGATTCTGGTTATAACTGCTGGGTAAAGACAATCCCTGCCCAGAATCTCAGGGCTCAGCTCACACATTCCTGGCTCCTCTTTCTACCTAACTTAATTCATATTTAAAATGTTTAGGTGCTAGGGATACTGTGGAATACAACAATAAATAACAGAAGACAGCAGAGCACGCAATGGCTGAAGGTGAAGCTATCAAGGATCCCCAGAGTCCGTTTGTCCTCTAGAACACCTGAGACCTTTGAACCACTTGACTGGAAACATAGGTTAGAATGGCCCTCCTTTGAGGTCCTGTCAGATGATGAACGAGACCAAGCTATCCAGGGACATAATTAACTGGGTTCCTACAGGAGAGGAAGGGAAGCAGGGATACTAGCTCTGAAGGGAAGGAGACCTGGAGTCTGATGTGATAAGTCCTTTCTTTCGACTTGGCCATAAGACCTACTGTGTGGTCAGTGTGAGGATTCAAAGGCGTCCTGAGGAGGTTTCTGATGCTCATGGGCTTTCAGGAGAGGACATGGAGCATCTGGCACAGGACAGCACATTAGAACATGGGGAGACAAGGAGGAGGTCCAGGCATTCTATGCCCAGGCTTGATTTCTGCTGCGTGAATAATTGCTTTCACATTGGACTGAGGATCCTGATGTGGACAAAAGGACCCTGGGAAGCGTACAGCTTCCTCCACTATGGGCTTAGCAGAAGACCAGTTACTAACAGGACAAGCTAATTCAGGCCCAGCTCCTATCAAGAATGCTGCCTGGGTTTCACAGAAAACAGATCTCAATACTGCCAAATTTTAAGACAGAGCACATTAAACAAATGACGCAGTTACCACTTAATTTCTTGCAGAAATATTGTACCTGAAAGCAGAAAACTTACAAAGCAGTTTGGCTTTGTAGCTTTAATAGTTTGTACTGAGAAGGAAATGATACATAAAAACTCAATATATGAGAATTTAAGTCCTTTATGTTCAATCACTCCTATAGGGAACAAAGAAAGCCGTGTGTGTGTGTGTGTGTGTGTGTGTGTGAGGGAATCATGGGAAAAGCTGGAATGAGGAGGAGTGGAAACGATGTAAACACAGTACTCACATATAAAACCAAAAAAGAATAAAAAAATTAAACAAAAGAAGAGGAGAAAGATAAGCTTGCAAGCAGACCTGGCCATCACCCTGTAACATGAACTTGCTCTCCCACTGACACCTGGATACAGTTTAAATCTTATTTTCTTAGGAATTCTAAAACTCCTTCCAAATGCTGATTCCTCCCTCCCCTCTTGGGGACCACAGTTCCAGGGTACTTCGCTAGCATCATCCAGACTGCTCTTTTCCAAGTCTGTCCTTCCAGGGAGAGTGTACACACTTGAACACTGTCTTGCTAATGGTTCACAACTAGGGAAATGTTCAGAAACTACAGGAGGGCTAGTTAGGCCAGACTGCTTGGCCCAGACATCTAAGTGACAGGGACGGGCTCTGGAAGGACTAGAGTGCCTCACAGAGCCCTAGCTGCTGTCGTGTCCACACTCTGAGAGTCATAAATCTACTAGGCACCAGGTGCTCAAGACATGTGCCAGTTTTTGAGTGCTTATAATACACGGGAGAAAGGAGCCCGGTGTGGTTTCTTTGCATTCTCCTAACAGTCCTGAGGTAGGTGACAAAGTCTTAGGTAACTCACAGATCCAAGAAAGGATCAGTCTGGCCTCCCTCTGCCTAATCATCTCCTCTGAGTACTGATAAGCACTAGATCTTGGTTATTGAGTATCCTCTGCCCATACAATAAACCGTATCAAACTGAATTAGTATGACCAGATTTAATAGGCAGAGCAAGGCAACTCCTGTGAGACTCTTGGAAAGGCAGGAGAGAAATGAATTGGCAGGTCTAGTGACCAGTGACCAGGTCTTAAATACCCTGTAGGCATGATTTTGAGCAGCTCTCAGGGAGGGGCTGACCCTTGGTGGGGTTTCTGATGGGCGGGGTCTGGAATGGGAAGCCCAGCCAAACATCTGGGCAGAATTTGGAATAGGGGAGTGAAACTGGAACGGAGATTCCCATCAAGTATAACAGTAGCATTGATTGTGGACTTCTATGTGGCTGATACTGGTCTAGATGCTTAATATGTGTTAGACAGTTTGACTCTCACAGAAACCCTATAAAATGGGACTATTAATCCTACTTCAGTGGCTAATAGTTAAATAAACTGGATATGGTCACTGTGGCTACAAATTGACAGAAGCAGGATTTGATCCCAGAGGTGCAGCCCCAAAGCCTTCCTTCCACTCTCTGGCACAGTGATTGCAGAAGGTTCAGAAGGTAGACAAGGCAACAGGAGTAGAAGCCAAAGCTGGATTGTTCTTTTCTTGCTGTTGGGGCTGGGGGCAGAAGGGGTAGATGATTGAGCCATAGGACAGTATGGGGTGGGGACAGAAAGGGGTAGATGACTGAGCCACAGGACACAGTGGGTTGGGGGCAGAAGGGGTAGATGATTGAGCCACAGGACACAGTGGGTTGGGGGCAGAAAGGGGTGGATGATTGAGCCACAGGACAGTGTGGGGTGGGGACAGAAAGGGGTGGATGATTGAGCCACAGGACACAAGATCAGGCTCTTCTCAACACTCCCAAGAATGGCCCATAACTAATACCATCTTGGATTCATCAGAGGGAAGTTAATTCAGTACGTATAATGGATGCCTTGGGGCTCTAGCGTTCAATTCTCCAGTCTGGCAGAGCATAGTTGACTGCTACCACTATATTCAATTTAATAACAACTTTGCTTGGAGAGTAAAATATTACTGGTCCAAAGTAGCCAGGCTCAGAAAGACAAATAAATGACAGCTCAGAAGAAGGGATGCTGATGGCCTGCAGAATTCATTACCAACCAACATTAGGGACAGAGGGAGCCTTTTCAATCACTCCTCTAAGTGGGCTGACCTGTAAACTGTCATTAATGCATGAGGTCGTCACCTGTTCTGGGGGGTCTCTAATACCTTTTCTCTCCTGTCAGGGAAACCCATTAGCTGCAGGCATTGCGATTTGTGTCTCTTATCTGCTGTCAAAACATTATTGTATTCAATAATTTACTCCTGATGATTGGCCTTTGCTTTTATTAGGAAAAATAGAAAGAGCTATGTACAGTTTATACTGTAGAATGGCAAATGCCCGCCAAATTTCATTTTATGGAAATTAAGCAAGGAGTGGTTTGAGATATAATGAAAGATTTACACACATATACACACACCTGCACGCACACACTCACAGATGTGTCCTGCCCAATTTCTACCTCACACAGGGCCCAGCCCTGGGGGAAGAGGAAGGGAGGCCTTGCTTACTATTGGATCTTAACTTTCTTGTAAATACATGGATGAACAGCCACTTCTCTTGCCTGTTGTGAAGACCAGCACCACAGGGATGTCTTCCTTTTCAATTCCTAACCTTTGCCACAGTCCCCCCCTGAAGCTCTTCTCACAGGGGTGCATGAAAACTAAACTGCTGACCTCCTGAAGCCGAGTTTAGTGTATGCCAGGTGACACATCCAATGTCAAAATGATCGGGATGTTTTTTAAATTAAGGAGAGAAGTATGGTTGTTACACAGCCACATCTATTCAGCTGCTTACATTAAACTGAAATTGAGATATTGCATAGAGAACACATTAGGAGAGGAAATGATCTTTTATTTTACAGTTAAATGCATAGCATTTTTATTCTCTGAGAAATAAAATAGACTAAATATTTTTAAAGATAGAATAGTATATAAAGTATGGTTTCATTTTTATGTTGATAATTTTTGATCTTTATTAAGGCGTAATTGACAAAATATTCAAGGAACAAAAAGTAATGACTATGTATATGATGTGATGAACCCCATACTCAGTAATGACTATGTATATAGTATGATGGGCACCATACTCAGTAATGACTATGTATATGGTGTGATGGGCGTCATACTCAGTAATGACTATGTATATGGTGTGATGAACGCCATACTTGGTAATGACTATGTATATGGTGCGAAGGGTATCATACTCAGTAATGACTATGTATATGGTATGATGGGCGTCATACTCAGTAATGACTATGTATATGGTGTGATAAGAGCCACACTCAGGCTATTTAACATATCCACTGGCTTGTATAGTTTCCTCTTTGTTTTTGTGGTAAAAATATTAAGATCTACTCTAAACAAATTTTAATCATGCAATGATTTAGCGGGAGGTACTATGCTGTCATTAGGTTCCAACACAGTCTTCTTAAAACGGTAAACTGAACCCTGGCATTCATCATTCCAGTCTGGTTCTCTTAGCTTGACATTTAGAGATTCCTCAGGTGAGTGAGACCACATGGCACTTGCCTATCTCTACCTTCATTTAGCTTGACATCCTCTGTGTTTATTGACGTTGTATGCTAATTCAGTGTAAGATGCAAAAGTTGCTTTGGATTACTTTAATGGAAACTTGTTTTTTGGTGGTTTTGAGGATTGGTTTTAGGGCACCACTGAGCTGTACCCCATTCCTGATGGAAACTATGTGTATATCATAAATTCTAGTTACTCAAAACATGTAGTTTTTAAGTGAAATGCACCCTACTAAACTGTAAAAGTGGTCTCTCCCAACCCAAAGAGGAAGCATAGGACTAAAGGCAGAGGTATCTAAAAACAAATTTTGATCCTGACTTTCTGAACAATTAGTTCATGTTATCAATCTGGAGTTTGGTTAAGGAACCAAAAAGTCTGCTGAACAGCCCCTTAAACAGAAAGGGCATTTAGATTCTTCTAGAAGGGGACAAGGCAGCAGCAAGCTGGAGTGTCCTGCTCACACAGAAGCCCCGGGGCTGGGCTGGAGCAGGACATGGGACAGGCATGACCAAGGCTGTTCCCTGAGTTCACTCCAGCCAGGCCAGGGGAGCTGGAGGCCAGCAGTGGGACCAGCATGAGTCAGGGATCCTCCAGTAGAGGATGTTATCAGTGTCATCTCTAGAGTTCTTGAGACTGCTTCCCAGATGTTCTGGCTTCCCTGTCTCCCCCATTATAGGTCAGTAAGGCTTGTGTGTGCTGGAGGTGAGGTATGGGGTGGGCAGTGGGGGACACATAGCATTTACAATAGGTTCCACTGTTTAGCTACACAAAAAAAGTCTCAGAAACAACCTCTATGTGACTAACAGAAGCTGTCAGCCTGGAGAGGAGTCAACTGAAGCAGAAGCCATCTCGTGTGACTCAAGGGGACAATCAAATGGCTGGTCCCTCTTTCTCCTGCTCTCCATCTATCAACCTGTTGTACATCCCACTCATGTGACAACTGATTATGTAGTCATAATTGGGAACATAATATAAAAATAATGATTATCATACATGACATCTACAGCAGGGTGCTGGCTAGTTTTATGTCAACTTGATACAAGGAAAGGGAACTTCAATTGAGAAAATGCCTCCACAAGATCATGATGTAGGCGAGTCTACAAGGCATTTTCTAAATTAGTGATTGACGGAGGAGGGCCCAGCCCATTGTGGGTGGGACTGGGTGGGACCATCCCTGGACTAGTGGTCCTGGGCTCTTTTAAGAAAGCAGGCTGAGCAAGCCAGGAGCAAGTCAGTAAGCAGCACGCCTCCTTGGCCTCTGTGTCAGCCTCCAGGTTCCTGCCCTAACTTCCTTCAATGATGGACTGCTACCTAGAAGGATAAGTGAAATAAACCCTTTCGTCCCCAAGTTGCTTTTGGCCATGGTGTTTCATCGCAGCAAGGAAAGTCCCAATTAAGACGAGCAATATAAACTATTTCTGTTTATAGTGACAGGACGGAGAGTTGAAATTGCTGTCACAGGCATCAACTACCAGGAAATGAACGATAAAATACAGTTGGAATCATGAAGTCTGGTAATTAATGTTTTCTCTAAATTTCTTCCACATTCTTGACTTCTGTTTACCCAAATAAGTGCTCAGCTCCTTCAAGTCAGTAATTACATTTTCCGAGTCTTGTATAGACTATAAATGCTCAGGAAATAGTAACTGAGGGCTAAAAATCAGCCATCAAATGGTCTCCAAAGAGTAAGGCTTCTTAAATATAACTAGGATGAGCCTTCGACCCAGGGTGAACTGCCTTGCCTTGTCTTCTTTACCAGTTGTGCAGTCTGGCTGAAATTATGAAACAATTTGGAGCCCATTTTCTCATCTACAGGTGGTCTGTTTGCCATGTGCATACAGAGCCTTAAGTGACAGCTACTCAATAAACAGCTCTCTGGCACCTCCACTTGCTGTGGGAGCTCCTTTGGCCAGTAGCCAGGCAGGAAGCATAGGCAGGACAACCAGGCAGGAAGTAGAGGCAGGGCGTCGAGAACAAGAGAATTCTGGGAAGATAAAGGAGTCAGTCTGCAGTCATCATCCAGATGCAGATGAGAACGCCTTGCTGATGAAAGGTACCAAGCCACGTGGCTAACACAGACCAGAATTATGGGTTACTGTAAGATGTAAGAATTAGTTAATAAGAAGCCATGGAGCCGCTGCTGGAGACGAACACATTGGAACCTTGCCAGTAGGCCACGAGCCTCATGGTAAAATATAAAGTAATGGAAATGGGTTAAATT
>LOEQ01003857.1:73553-93529 GCA_001685075.1 Bramus lutescens
GGGTCTGTGAGGGTCAGACACTGGGGAGACAGCTTGCACGGGTCTGTGAGGGTCAGACACTGGAGAGACAGCCTGCATGGGTCTGTGAGGGGTCGCCCATACCAGGGCATAAACAGGAGAAGCAGTCATCTTCCTCTGCTTCCTGATTGCACATACAATGTGATACCAGCTTCTTCGAGCTCTGGAACATAACAGACTGCATCCATGAACTGTGAGCCAAAATGACCTTTCATTCTGCATGTGGCTTTGTCAGGTATTTCAAAATAACAAAGGAAAGTAACAAAGCACGTGGAAAAACAGGGTGTCTTCTACAGTGCTGTAGGAAAGCACACCATGTTTGGTTTAAGAACTGTTGAGGGAGAATCTACAGTAGAAGGAGTCAGATCAATAAAACATAGGTATGTGGAAATACGATTGCATGCACGCAGTGTATATACATACACATGTCTGAGTGTTCCATTGCCACTGGGACTTATAAATACCCATCTACTCAATGCAGGGCCAGTCTGCTGAGAGGCCAGGCCATATGAAATGGGTTGATGTAATAACTGGGGGCAGAAGTCCCCACTTCCTAATGGAGTGCATCCATGACACAGCCACCATGTGTATTTCCTTCAATCTTGTCTATTGTATGCTGCTGAATAATGAACACTACAATGTTTTCTTAACAGTCAGTGACAGTCACCATGAAGGAAGGGGATATAAACTGCCAGACTGTGTGCTTGAAAAGACCTGAAGTGAGCGGGCGATTCCCTGAGATATATCAGAAGGTTCCGTGCACCTTCCCAAGCTCTTCAAATAAATTAAAATTTTATTTTATTTTATTCTATGAAATGCTTCTTGTTTAGACAATCTTTAAAATATATTATTAATATTTGTGATACCTAAATTTTCTACCCTGACTTCTGATTATCTATGCAAAGCATCCGCTTTAGTTTTCTGACTGTGAGTGAAGTAAGATCGATGTCTGATTGCTTTCTAACATTCACTGTGTACAGTTAGGTTCCCAGACATTGAGTTAAATAATTGTTAGTTTATTTAATATTGAAAAAAGTATAATTTATTTGCCAGTAAATGAAAAGTAGGCTTGTTTGGGCCTCCAATTCATTCATCCATCTCGAGCCATCCGACTAACCCCCCATTCACCACTACTGCTCTCCTTCCAAGGGAATTTAGAAAATACTAGGTGCTGGAGACAGGGCACGCAAACTTCTGGCTGGATGGACATTAAGATATATTAGACATTCACCACTTATAACACTGTGTCATGAGGACAGACACTACAGAAGATTCGGAGGTGTTTGTGCCTGAGTGTGGCCAGCTGCTCTGACAGGCTCAACCTCCCTACACAACTCACTCTAGTTTCTGCCCTGAGTTCTTTAAAAAGCCCCCGATCTGGCAACTTGGTGGTATCCATGTGCTGGGACCCCTCCTGCTGTATGAGTTCTGCACTTGCTGTTCTCCTCCCTCTAAAGCTCTCCCACTGTGTGGTCCATGCATTTCATTCTTGGAATTCACAAGAGAACCCCAAAGCCACTAGCTCTGGGAGGCTTTGGCAGCTGCTTCCTGGGACACTGGCTGTCCCTGAAAGGCAAACTCAAGCCCAAGAAAGACACTGTCATTCTCAAGGACACCCTTGGATTCCTGGATCAGCAGGATGGATCCTGAAGTAGATCAGGAAACACGTTATTGTTACTGAAAATATCCCAGGTCACTCTCTGGGCAAGCAGATTTATGTTTTTATGCAATTATAAATTAAAAAAAATAGAGTAGCTTCCAGTACAGCAGTAACCAAAACCAGATTAAGATTGTATTTTCTTGGGGCTTTACATTCTAAGTGGAAAAGAATGATCCAAAACAAATTAATAAATGACTTAAGATGCTATACAGTAATAAATGCTAAGGATAACATGCTATCGTTAAGCTTATAATAAACTTGACTGGCTAGCAGCTGTCCAAATAACTGGTTAAAGATTACTTGGGAGAAGGATCTCGATGTTTCTGGAACAAATTCACATTCAATGGGGTAGATGTGTGAAGGGCTGTCTTTACAGGTGCAGGTAAGTCTGCAGCATCCAATCCACTGAGCATAAAGCAATAAGGCAGAGGAGGTGTACCACTGCTCCCGTGAGCCAGGATATATGTTTTCTGTTCTTGGAAACAAGGGTCTCTAAGAATCCCAGTAGCCATAATTCTTTAGTTGTCAGGACTGTGATTTGGGGTAGGGTTGATAGTGACACCATTGGTTCTCACAGTCTGAAGCCTTTAGACTCAGACTGAAGCACACTACCAACTTCCTTTCTTCTTCAGACAGCATACAAGAGAGGACCAGACATCCAGATGTTCTCAACTACAAGCCAGCTCTGATAATAACTTTCCTCATATTTGTATATATGCACACTTAGGTTAATTTTCTCTAAATAGATAGAGTAATTGAGAAGATGGAGATATCTTCAGAATAATTAAGCATAGTGGTACAAGAAAGATGAAATATGTTACTTTATATAAAATCTCTTTCTGAGAATGCCATTTGGCTGGACACTTGATGAAGCTGAAGGAGGGAAGAAAGGAGGTACAAAAGGGAAAGAAGCAAGATGAAGTAAGCAGCCAATGTGGGAGGGTGAGGATGGCCCAGAGCCAGGGAGCCCCTGCCGTACCTGCACATCAATGCACTATGCAGTCCCCACATAATGACGTCATGCCTCCTCTCGTGCCAACACTCCAATGCTTCCTTGTGTTTCTTACTCTCCACCACTAGCTGACTTCCTACTTCCCAGAGGAAATAAAATAGTCAGGAAAGACCTATGCTCCAGAGTCCTACCAACTAACATTCTTCTTCCATTCTTTCCCAAGCACACTTCAACCAGACTTTGACTATATAATTCTATGCAAATAGCTTTTGCGAGGACTCCCAATGACAACCATCTTGTTAAACTAGTGGCCAGATCATTTTCACTGAACCATTACCCACACCCCACTTCATACATCTTCTGAAACACAGAATCAAGTACACTCTGAGCATCAAAACCTCTTGGTGTACCTCCCAGATAAAATGGCTATTCCTTGGCGTTCTTTGTGGATCTCTTAAATACTACAATAGTCTACAGCCTGATATAGCTAGGTAATCTGTTTTGCCTCCATCTTCACTTTTCCCCCTAGTTAAACCTAAAATTGTCCTTGATGCTGAGTTCTTCCCAATGAAAATTTATGATCTGGATTGGACCAATATGAACAGAGAGGATGTTGACTGGACCCTGAATTACAGGTTTGCACAATCGTTTATATTTTTGCCTGGATGTATTGAAGGCAACTCAATCTAAATGTGCAACATGGACTCTGTGAGTTCCTTAAAATGCCCAGTCCCACGCTCTTCCTTACATTGTCAACTGTAATTCCAACACTGCAGAGGCTCGGGCTTGGAGTTACCCCTGACCTTTTCACCCCTTTCAGTTGTACTTGATCAAGTTCTGTGTTTCAACTACTTTGGTCTTAGTTTTACAATGGTCATTCTGTCCCCACCATCATCCTCTTATAACCTAGGCATTCTCAGCGTAGTGTCCACAATCATCACACTAATGGTGGTGGTAACCATCTGTAATCCTAACACTCAGGGGACTGAGGCAGGAGGATCAAGAGTTCAAAGTTAGCCTAAGCTACAAAGTCAGACCCTGTCTAGAAAGAAAGGAAATAAAAAAAATACCAGAAGATGCCATTCCCTTATCAAAATTCATTCAGTTATTTCCTGTTTCTTTCAAAATAAATCTCCGAGTCTTTGGTTTTACATAATTGATTTTGACTATACTGGTGACACAGGAACACTCGATTCTTTATCTTTTGTTGAAATACTACTTTCTCAGTGAATGTGAACTTACTGACTGCTGATAGCAGCAAGCTCCTCCTACTTGCTACCCTGCATTTCTTGGTCAATTGTCTTCTTTGCTCTGTAGCACTCACCCACAGCACACACACTGCATTTTTACTAGGTTGTTTCTTTCCAGTACGATATAACCACAGTGGTGGTAAGGAGACCTCTGCTCTGCTTGCTGCTCTATCCAGGGCAGAAGGCAATTCCGGGCACATAAGGATCAATTTGCATTACTGAATAGGCAGTGAGCAGATTTAAATACATTTATTATGTAAATACAAGATGGAGTGCAAATGGGACAAGGTGGAGTTTAAAATTTAAGATATATATATATATACATACATACAGACATACATACATATATAATAGAATACACTAGCAGAAATGATTACATAAGAGAAAATTTGTTACTATAGAAGAAAACAGGAAATGCACATGAAGCTTAAGCAGACAAGAAGAGGACTGGACTCAGGTGGGAGCAAAGACTATCCACCCACAAGCCTAGCAGAAATACAAGGACTATGGTGACGGGTGCAGGTGAGGTGTAAATCTCTGTTTCTCCTCTCATCTAGCCTCCTTTCTGTATTAGCTGCTAGGAGGGGAGACATTAGAGACATGAGACACTAAGAAGAAAATGTGAACCAATTCTCCAGAGTCAAAGAGGGAAAGCAACAGGGTAGACCAGAACTGTCAGGGCCACTGACAGTCATCATCATTCACTCACGTAGGAACACTTAAGACACTGAAGATGCTCCAGCATGTTTGGGTACATGGGCAAAGAGGTGCAGAGCTGGCTGCCAATAGGACTGGTGAATTGTGGCAAATATGGAGCAGTAAGGGGGATGAACAAGATTGCCAATGTGGTCTGCAATAAAGGAATTATAACCAGAGGGCATGGGGCTAAGAGGGGTGAGATGTGAGAGTGAAGGGGGAATGCAGGGTGGCCACAGTCAGGGGCACTATAAAAATGACTAGGTCAGGAAACTAGTCATTTCAGGACTTTGAAGAATTTTGAAGTTGGGCATATACCATGCATGTAGGGAGCTTTTGGTCAGATAATGTTGGAAAACTTGGGGTTCTATGGCTGTAACAAGGAGGGAGAGCAGACAGCATGGATATATGGTAGAGCCTCCAAAGGAAGTAGATAATTATGCAGAAGATGGGGAAGTAACGTGGAACAAGCGATAGGGCGTAAGAATGACGCTTTCCTCCGCTGCAAGGCTCCATGGCAGGAAAGGTTTGCAGCAGAAACATGACTTAGAGGAGCAAGACAGTGAAGGGAGTATTCTGAGAGGCAGTAACACAGGGGCTGAGATCTCACTAGAAAAATACCAAGTCCTTCCACCTTTAAATATGCTAAGTGATTTCCAGGGCTCCTATTAGTTTGTTGGGTTCTTTAACAGTCCACAAGCTAGGCAGCTTGAACCAAGAGAAATGCTACCTCATAGCTGTGGGTCTGAAATCAAGTGCAGCCATGTTTCCTCAGAAACGTGTCACGTTTTCTAGGTCCCAAAGGCTACCAGCAGTCCCAGGTGTTCCTTTGGCTGGCAGAAGCTGCACTCTGACCTGGGCCTCCATTGTCACACAGGATTCACCCTGTGTGTCTTTGTTTTCTGAGGACACTAGCCACATTGGATTCAGGGCTCCACCCTCTTCCCCTGCAAGACCTTATCTGAGCTAATTAATTACATTTGCAATGCCTGCTTTCAAAGAAGGCCACTTCTGGGTGTGTTGAAGGTGAGGACTTCAGCAAATCTTCCCAAGAGCAACAACTCAGCCCCTAATAGAGGTGGAGAAGAATATATAGCTTTTCTGGAATGTGTTTGTATTTTAAGTCTCTCAATTATTTGTTCAGCTCAGTAAATAAGACTTGGAATCCAAGTGTTTTATAAATTCTCATTACAAAGTGTATGACAGCCAAACAGACAAAAGGAATGCGCACCACGGACACGAGTGAAAAGTCATGGGACACAGGAGGAGCTACTGATGTGAGGTGATGGCTTCGAACCAACAGGGAGAGCCCACTGCTCCAAAGGGAAGCACAGGCTTCTGGTTGTGCCCCGCGGAAACGTCAAACCAGCTAAACTTCCACAAGCCCACAGTTCTGAGCAGAGGAAAGCTTAAAATAAAGTGATGTTAAAACACTCATCTGCATCTAATCTACATGGGAAGTAGAAAAAGACAAGATCTCCTGAGTAAATTGGGAGCTTGGGTGTGTAGGGATCATGGAAGAGGGCAGAAGGGAAGTGGGGAGCGGGGAGGAAGAAAGGGGAGCAGAGAAAAATATATAGCTCAATAAAAACAATAAAAACACCCACTTATCAGTGAGACAATGTCTTATAATGACATGCAGACAGAAAGGAAGGTGGGGGCGGGTTCTCCTTTGGGTTTTTAATCAAAACAGGGCACCACTCATTCCAGGTCTCAACCACCTAAGTGTGTGTGGATGTACACTATGGAGGTCAAAGGTCAACCTTAGACTCTTTCCTGGTTGCGCTCTGTCTTAACAGGATCTTGTTATTGTCCCAAAGCTCCCTGGTTTGGCCAGGTTGGTCGGCCAGTGAGGCTTGGGATGTGCCTTCCTAGCACTGAGATTACAAGTGTGTGTCTTCATCTCCTGCTTCTTACATGGGTGCTGGGGCTCACACTCAGGTCCTCAGGCTTGCCTGGCAAACACTTTATCATTGACACCCCCAACCCCACCCCCCGCCAGCTCTTCTTGACTGTTACAGGAATAAGGGCTCCACATTTGGTAAGGTACAAGACCTAGGCTATTCAGCCTATTATTGCACGAAGGCTAGGTGCTGGGTGCTATACCTGCCCCGTGACCTCAGACTTTGTACCTGCAGAGGGCTCAGGTAAGTTCCCCTTGGGATGCCAGATCTTGGTCAAAACCACTAATGGATAATTTCAGTTTCTCACAAATGGATAATTTCTCAGTTTCTCACATCTAATGTGTTGGTAGGCATGCAACAATGCAAATAATTTGACTCTTGCCCATTCTGAATTGCAGGACCCCCAAATGCATGAGGTTCATCCTGCTGAGGGAGGTGATTTGACTCTTCTTCTGACCTTGGCAGAGTGGAGCCGGCATTTCAGAAGGCAAGGTAAGGCTGTGGCTTATTACTTTGAAGGTAATGGCTTTCATGAAAGATGCAGAATCCAACTGTTTGATAGTATATCTAGCCTTTTCTCCTTCCTACACAGCTGGTAAGGAAAGAAGTCCCTCACTCTATTACTCTAATTGAATTTCAACTTGGGTAATTATACTATAATTAAATAAATTTTCCCCATAGTTTTAATTCAATGACAAATAGTGCTAGTCAAACGGCTTCATTTCATTCCCAGACATGCATCACCACTACATTTCCGTGATAAGTGGAGTGATTTATATTTGGAAGATGTGTGTGGAAAAACTGCACAGTTCATAAAATATTTTAGGTATCATTTTTGATTACATATGCTTTGCTCAGCATGAGATAACATTAATTTCTATTATAATCTTTCATCTAATTTCTCATATGCTTAGTGCCAAAGGAAATAAGACCGTTAATTAGCATTTCTTGTTTTCAGACTTTTGCTGAGTTACTCAGTGGCCTGTATCTACTTGTAGTGTTGACCTTTCCCCTTGTGGCATGTTTTGTTGTCCTTAAGAGACTGGCTACATTAGGAGTTTCTGCTTTCCACTTTACAAATGGGACCATCGTGGTAGTAGTATTCCCAGGGTTAGAGAGAGTTGCAGCAAACACCAGCTTCGGGGTCTCAGCTGCCTTAGGTCTCCTAGCTCGAGGTTCTTTTTCTCAAAAACCAACCAACACTGGGTCACTATTAATCACTTAGCTTTACAAGAAAAAAATGACAAGCAGTACATGTGTAATTCAGGCCATAGGTCATTGGCTTATGATAATTAATGATTTATCCAGGAGCAGGAGGCCTAATCACTAGGACCAGATGCTGTCCTTGGACTGCAAGGCTGTGGGATTTTCTGAGTCTCAGGGTTAATACTCTGGGCTCCACTGGGAGGGGGCTCAAATGGGTTGCCAAGTTATACAGAAGAATCCAGTTTTTAATGTTCTTCTGAAGATTGACCTTGAAGGTCTGAAGAAGGCGTGTGTGTATGTGTGTGTGTGTGTGTGTGTCTTTTTCCCCTCAGGATGCTAGGATGCAAATACAGGAAAGGCCTTGTGCATGCTAGGAAAGTCATCATCTACCAGCCACATCTGTAGTCCAGGAGATGGTAGTTAATAAAATACATCAATAAAAGATATGGAAGGAATTATCAAAATACTCACAAAAAGCAGCAGTAGCAGTGGTGTTACAACAATGCCCTGAAAGAAATGAAAGACAGAATGGTCATTTGTTGGCCTAGAAAGACAGAACGGTCATTTGTTGGCCTGTCTAGAAAGCATACCTCTCCCCCCATTTTGGTGGGAACGCTGGTCATTTCACTCCTATTTAACAGACTGAGAAGAGAAAGATGGCTCTCCCACCATCAACTAATTTCACCTTAATGGTTATTTATATTAGACAACATTAAAGTTACAACCACCCAATTCTCCTTAAATTCACCTTTCCTCCGTTCAAATCTAAATCCCCTTTCCTGTTTCAAAAGTCCCACATGGGTGGAACCTGAAGGTTGGCAAATCTTCTCATTCAAGGCCTTCCACTCTAGCTTGGGTAAAGTGTCCCTTTTTGAGAGAAGACAGGTGGTTCAGTCCCAGTTGGGGTTCTCTCCTGAGCAAAGACCATGTCGGCTGTGATGAATGAGGTGTCGTGATTTTGTAATGTGAAATGATCTCCCCTAGGAAATGAGCTGCGATCTCAAAACTCATTTCAGTTGATTAGACTCTGTCTCCATGGTGGAAGGGAAGTCTTTCATCTAATCCAGCCACACAGGACCACCTCTGTCCCTCTGCCTCCCCCAGGCAGAAATGAGCAAAAGATTTGTTTTCTACCATGACAGGGAACAGTTTGAGACTCTTGTCAGTGAGGGAGGATACAAGCATTTAGCTTGCTTGAAAGGTATGCTTTTGAGTTGGGAATCAGCACGACAGGCTTCACTTGAGAGAGCGGACGACGATGTGTCTGAGTTCTTCCTCTATTTCTCAGCTTCACTGGGATTTACACAAGGAAAAGAAATTCATATTTTTAATAATGCACTGTTTGAGACTGAAATTTCCGAGTCTGAATGTGTGTGTGCATGTGAGAAAGGAAGGGGGACAGAGAGACCCATAAACAATCCCTCTGTCTTTAGTCTTTGCTCTTACTAAACAGCTGTGAATATGGCATAAGAATGTACACTATGTGAACAATAATGACAATGACTTTTTTAGATTATACTCATGTGAATATCCTTATATAGACTAGTTTACTATTGACTAATAGAATGGATATTGTTTATTATGCAAACTTAAACAAGTGTCAAAAGGGAGCAGAGCAGTTTAATATAAGGGTCATACTGTTAATCTCTGCATTACAGCACATATTGTGGCTTGTGAATTCCATGGTTTTTTATGAAGCAGGTCTCACCAGCACATTTTGGAGGGCTAGATGTGCCAAGCCCAAATAATTTTAACTTAGAAAGGCTACTACCCAAGGCTGAGGGTGAACTGCAAAGGTAGAATGCTTAGCCTTGCAGGCACAACTCTCTGATGATGATGATAATAATAATAATAATATAGAATAAAGACTACTATACTTTATTCGTACATTTATTTTGTATGTGCACGTGCGCACACCTACTACAAGGCATGTGTGAAGGTCAGAGGACAACTTATAGTAGCCCATTCTCTTCTCCCACCATGTAGGTCCTGGGGCTCAAATTCAGGCCAAAAAGTGTTGGCAGCAGTGCCTTACCTACTAAGCTATCTCACAGGCCCGAAAGGCTACTTTGTTTTAGTGATCTGGAATATATTTAGAATTTGGGTGGAATTCCAAGCTTTACAAAGTAATGTAAAAGTGAGCCACTCAGCTGCATGACAATATTTAGAAATGTTTATCAAATATCCACATACACACCTGCTCTGCTCCTTCACGGCCGGTCGAGGGTGAATCCAACATGGCTCCTATACTTCAACAGCTAATAGCCTAACTGGGCATGTTGGTCTAGGGACAAGTTTAGTACAAAGTGAGCTGTAAAGCTAAATATTCTGATGTGAGAGACATAGAGTGAAGGAGAGGGTGACTGTTTATCTTTGGGGGATTTTATGGTAGAAGAGATACTGAGGTTGGAGAATTAACGGGAAGTGATCTGGTAGGAAAAAGGGCTAGCCCAGGACGGGGAGGTACTCTACAGCCATGAGAAGTTGAACAGAGAACCACAGAAACATGTGAACAGAGCACACAGAGACCAGTTCACCAAGGCCTCCGAGTCCTGCTGGCCTATGTCCAACAGCAAGCTACCCAGGTATAATGAGTTAACAATTTAGCATATGGAATACGGATTTGAATTGGCTTAGAACCTAATTAGTTTTTATCTTTGTCCATTAATTCACTTGAACACCAACAAAATACAACAGAAACTTGCATTATGTTAATTGTTTTGTCACTAGCTTAGTAGCACTGCTGAGAAACACACACGGCATCTGTAATGGGTTAAGAGTTTTTTACATAGGAGAAAGGTTGAGCACGTCACTCTAGTGACATGTGTCTTGTACTAGGGTTGACAGCATCCTGGTTATCACATATCACACTACTCTTTCTGACGGTCATTTCAGTTTTCTTTACAATAACCAGATGCCAATAGGATCAGTAAGAATATGAGTCCTACAATGCTATTTTGCTTGTAGCACATTCACGTATGCTTTCAAACTGACCCTCCCCTATGAAGGTACACTATAGTTCTCCTCTCCACACGGGGAAAGAAGGTTCTGAAAAGCTAAGCAACCCAAATCAAGGTCACATAGCAAAGATGGCGGAAGTTTGGCATGAGCCAGCATCACCCAATTCTAAACTCACTGGTCACCTGAAAGCAGATCTCACCATGAGCATCCATTTCTGCAGAACTCCACCCACGTGGAGCAGTTGATGAGGGCCTCTCAATTCCGGAGGGCAGAGCACAGTTATCTGCAGGGTTCTCTGGACAAATATTTCAAACATGCACTAACCTATACAATAACTTCTCTGCTTCTACCAAGAACTAACAACATTTAGTCCTGAGATATTAAAAATGTGTTGGATAGGATGCACTTTGTAATCCAAGTTTAAATATTCCTCATTAATTTTTAATAAGTGTGGTTCAACTTCATTAACTACGGCTGGATTATTAGGCAACGCTGAACCCTCTTTTTCAGTTTTATTAGGAACTGAGTCATCTCCAATGCCATCGGCTGTGATATGAGAACTATTAAGTTTGGGTGAAGTCATGTAATTTATTACTAAATGTATAAAAGCCCAAATTTAGTAAGTACTCATGTCAGATATTGTGCTAAGGACTTTATGTCTACTATTGTATGAAATCCTCACAACCACCCTATGAGCTCTGCACTATAATTATCCTCACATACAAGGTAAGGGGCTGAACCTTGGACATGGCAAGGAAAGCGTGGAGGACACTTGATTCCCTAACTTTAGAACCCAGACTTTTGAATGATGACCATACAGTCTTCAGGGGCCCGAAAGAGGGCTCAGGGTAAGGTGTTCGCTGTTTGATGATGCAGGTCTCATAATGCATGATGATGCATGCCTGGAACCATATAAACGTAGAAGGAAACAACTGACTCCAAGGAAGTTGCCCCGACTTCCTAGTGTTCACCGTGGCAAGTTCCCCTCCCCCATCTCTCTCTCACACACAATCATAAATATATTAAATTAAAAATCTTTATAGTAAATATTAAGTCATTTCTTTGGAGTTCTATTTTAAGGGTTAAATCAGAGAGGAACTCAGTGTGTCTTTTGATGACATGAAGTGAACTATAAAGTGAGCCACTGTGTGGTGTGGCTAATACAGCCCTTTAAAGCTCAGGTTCTGCAAATATCAGTGGTAACAGTGGGGAGTGTGTGCACTCAAAATATGATAGCAACGAATACTAAAAGCTAGAAAGTCAAATAAACATGGGTTTACAAAAGTCTCAAATTTTTTCTCCTTTCTCTTTCCGAAGTAACTCCTCTACTGTGGAAAGCCAAAGCACTTCCAACAGAAGACCCATTTGAAGGGTCAAGGTTAAGCCACCCGTCTCTTGCAGCTGTTGTCATGTAAAGCCTTCTGCTGCAACAGCTAGAGAACTCAAGCTATGGAAGTGATGGCTTTCACTGTCTCCTGGAAGACTTCCTGAACAGCCATTTACACAGGTGATGTGAGTCACTGAGTCAACATATGCTAATGACCACAGTGGAAAGAGAAGAGAGGGTCAAGTCTGATGCTGTCATCCAGCCACTCGACAATGAACAAGGAAACCTGGGAAAAGAAAGAGAATTGCAACATGCCTCTCTCAGCAATGGGACTCATTCATAAAAAGCAAACTGAAGTGAACTTCTCACCCTATTTTTAACAGAAAAACTTATGAAGAGGTTTTACTATAACAGCTACAATGATCTTATAGTTACTGGTGTCTGAGGCCAGTCCCTATACCCCTACTGCATAACTTGACCACAGAATGACAGGAAGTCAGCTTTGCAAAAGATTTTGGGACCACTTGGTCTAGTCCTCCCTGTCTACCTCCTGTACATCCTTACAAGAAAGGTGAGGGGAATGGCTGTGTCTTGGTCAAGGAACCTCCAATCCCAGATAGAACTTGCTCTTCACAATCAATGGCCCTGACTAAAGGTCCAATATGAGGGAAAACACTTCCTTTTTTATTCTTTTTTTAGTTTTTAAAGACAGGATTTCTTGATATAACAGCCCTAGCTGTTCTGGAACTCATTCTGTAGATCAGGCTGGCCTCAAACTCACAGAGATCCACCTACCTCTGCCTCCCGAGTGCTGGGATTAAAGGTGTGCACCACTATGCCAAGGTGGGAAACCCCAAACCATCAACATTGCTGTCTGTCATCCTTGCAGCAATTCCAGGAAGCCCTTTCCTCCTTGCCAGGGCCTTTTAACTGACTCATGCATGGTGTAATGAGACCCCTGGCCTCTTTATCTCTTTCCTCTGGCGATACTTTGGTAGTAATGCTTCTATTTGCATTAAGTCCCCCTATAGTCTCAAAGTCCTTGGTTCCTACTATTCTTCGCTCTAGGCCGGTTTTGAACCGTCTTCTAAATGTACCCTCACCAAGATGTATTCAGAGATGGATGTGTAATAGAAATGTCCTGATTTGTAGAAATGAGACAGAAAGGGAGCATCTGTCCTTGCAGTGTGAAGCTGGAGCCCACTGACCAATCTAAGGATTCTACAGTTACCTAGGTGGACAATGACCAACCCAAGGATTCTACAGTTACCTGGGCAGACCCTGGCCATCCTAAGAATTCTACAGTTACCTGGGCAGACACTGACGGACCCAAGGAGTCTACAGTGACCTGGGCAGACACTGACCAACCTAAGGATTCTACAGTGACCTGGGCAGACACTGACAAACACAAGGATTCTACAGTTACCTGGGTGGGACACTGGCCAACCTATGGAGTCTACAGTGACCTGGGCAGACCCTGACCATCCTAAGGATTCTATAGTTACCTGGGCGGACACTGACCAACCCAAGGATTCTACAGTTACCTGGGTGGATAATGGCCAACCTAAATATTCTACAGTTACCTGGGTGAACACTGACCAACCTAAAGATTCTACAGTTACCCGGGTGGACACTGACCAACCCAAGGATTCCACAGCTACCTGGGTAGACACACTGGACAATCCAAATATTCCACAGCTACCTGGGCAGACAATGGACAACCTAAGGATTCTACAGCTACTAGGGCAGACAGACTTTTCTTTCTTTGATTCCTACTTACCATAATTTAGTGATCTGACTATTGAAATTATACCTGGCCCGAGTGAGAAGGAAACACAGACCATGTAATAAACCCGCTTAGGAGTTTATTAGAGAGGGTGTGTACAGGCCTGGGGAAGTCAGTGTGCAGAGAGAGAGAGGAAGATGGCATGTTCAGCTTTTAAAAGCTGCCTAGTGCATGCACACAGGGTGTTGACACGGCTATGTCATACACAGATGATGGGGCTCATGCATGTGCACAAAGGCTTAGCTGAGTCATACGTGGATGATGGGGCTCATGCATGTGCACAAGGGCTTAGCTGAGTCATACATGGATGATGCAATCACACATGCGCACAAGGGCTTAGCTGAGTCATGATGTAATCCATGCCACACATGGGTCATGCAGGGCCCTTTAACATCCCAGGGGGCCACTAGGTGCTTCTGCCTGAGGGCTTGTCTGCACATACACGGCCCCTAGAATCCAGAACTACCAGTCTTATGTGGTTGAAATCATTACAACTATGAAACACATGTTAATTTATACAAATGATTTGTTTTGTAGCTGTGGGAGGGGGGTATGGCCCTAAAGTTTACTGTTTTTATTGCCCTATAATAAAAAATAACCAGTTCTGTCTGTAATGTATATGTATTTAATTTGTTTTTCTGGTGGCCATATATAAATGTCTACTGTCACCTTGGAAGCCATTTAACATGTGCTGAGGCCTCAATATCCTTGAGAGCAAATGTCTGTTCTATTTGCTCCGTATGTGTAAGGAAGTCATGCTGTCAACTTTTTGAAAATTAAACGTTAGCAATACCCTTCCTTTATTCATACCTTTGTGCAAAAATCAACTTTAAAAAGTTGACAACAATGATTCGTACAACTCTGTACCTTTTGCCTTGTGGCTAACATACAAAAGGTCTGTTAAAATGCTAGGAAAAGTTCATCCTTCAGGAACAAGGTTATGGCAAGACAGTAGGTGATTCTAGTGAACAAATTCAAAGCATTAGGTTATAAAAGGGTGGTATGGGCAGTTTTGAGGATACCTAAATTTAAACAAAATTGGCAGGATACGCAGTCAACAATATATGATAACACAAACATCAACGGCAAAGTGCATGAGGCCAGCTGGGGATAAATGAGATTCTGCCCCCCCAACCCAACAAACCCCTTAATGAAATCGCAATGACAATGGTTATCACACAGCCCAAGAACGGCTGTAACCAACAACAAATGACACAAACAGCCATGGCTTCCAAGTGCTCAGAGACCAGAGACAAGCACCTATAATAATGGGATAACACACAAAACAAAAAGCTCAGAGAGTGCTGAAAGGGCTCAGGTGGGGTCAAGAAGGGAATGGAGAAGAGCCCGCAGAAACTCAAACTGAGGAGCACAGTGGGCTGTGCAGTTGGGAAGGATGAACTTGAAAACCCAAGGACACAGACTGGTCTAGTAATTACTCCATCACAGAGTGTGGTGATGGTGTGGTGACAGGTTAGAAGAGAGTAGAGCAGGGACTGAAGTGGAGAAAACCTGCCACACTCTAGGAGGAAGTTGATGTTAGCTAAGGGGATGGGATTTTGAGAAGGAGACAAAGAGAAGACAAATGATGGGGGATGCCCCTGAAGATGGACGGACGAATCAGTTCGCGGAGTGCAGGGACAGGGACAGGAAGGAAAGTAGGTAATTCCTTAGTTTTCTGTGCTAGGTGATGCTTGACCAAACAGGGCACCACAGAGCCAAGTACTCAGCTAAAGTGGCCTTGGAGTTAAATAATCTCATTTTACTTGGACAAGAAAAGTGTGAGGAGTCCATGAGGCCCTGCGCTGGAGACACAGCAGGTGGCTACACCGGCCTGAAGCTGACTGCTGGGGCAGGACAGCTGACACAACTGACTGAATCCCCAGCACGCAGTCGGTTGGGCCCTGCAGCAGAGCAGAGGCACAGGTAAGGAATACAGAATGTAGGCTGAAGCACTGTGTTGGAAGACTGGTGAGACAATTAAACAGGAAGGGACTGGGGTGGCGAAAGGAAGAAGGGAGCAAAGGAGGAGGCGGAAGGACAGAGTTTGGCCAACTCTCTTAAGAGCCAAGACTCCGGGGTCAGGGGCCAAGGCATTTGTCACTCAGCACACCACTGAAACAGGCATTTGTGCCCTTCCCCTTGCTCCCATGTCCAGTAAGAGATGGAGACACTCAGGCTGACGCCTGCATGGGCCATGGGATAGATTCTAGGAAAGAATACTGTCTCAAAGAGGGAATAAGCATCTTTTGTAATGGGGAGAGGCATGCCGTCCTTTCTTCTTGGGGAGATTCAAATCAAACAGGCTTGAAAAGGTCATGAACATGGAAGAAGACTGCGTCTGTGCTCCATAAATATCCTAAAACACAAGACAGAGCTGTCTTCCAATGGGGGAAGTGCCCAGGAACTTAGTCAACACTGGGTCAATTAAACACACAAGTTACCAAGCTCGCTATCACTTTCTTCAAACATAATCAAAGGGCTAATAACCCCAGACAGGAAAAGGACAACCAGATAATCACTTCGCAATGATCAAAAAAAAGTTCCTCGAAGACAACAATGATTTTGGACACTATCATTGAAATAAAGTAAGATTCTGACCAATGGAACTAGTGTCCAACTCACAATTTCCTCTTTCCTTTTTAAGATGGACAAATCCACTAAGTGTCCTTTTGAAATCTAGACCCTTGATAGGCTGGAATGTGGTCTCAGAACTGGCAGCAGCGGACTATTGCCCAGACCAATTATTTCATAATCTTCATTTTGGCAGTGTCCCTGGGAAGTCTGCAGGTGAGCTCACGAATGAAAGTGGATTTAGAACCTAGAGCAGAAGCAGTGTTGGGCAGATAATTATCTGACTGTGCTGCTGGAATCACTCCACTTGGCTGCCATACCTGGAAAACAGCTAGGGATGACAACAGGTAAATAAACAGGAATGGCCACAGGTACCCTGCGGGTGATGACTGGCAGATCTCTTTGCCTTAGTGTTGCTCTGAATTAACAATTGTATTTTATACACACAAAAAAAAGAAGGGCAACAGGCTATTCTTTCTAATAACTTGGCTCTCAGTGCAGCCGTGCCGACCCCTGGAGTATCATGGAACATTCCTCTGTAATTCCTTACTGGCCACTACATGATTAACTGAGTTTTAATCTTGCTCTGGATGGACATCAAATGACTTGCTAGCAGTGCATATGATCCACATTCTTCCTTCTTTGGTGTGCACAGTGACATCTACACAAATCCAGGAGTAGATCCTGCCCGCTTTCTGCTGTCTGCAGGACTTGTGAGCAATCACAAATGGCAGTTTTCTCAGGACTGAGCCTGCTTATCTTGACAACTTTCTTTTCCAACACTGACTTCAGTATTTCTGATCCAAAGATGGCCTTCTTTGCTGAAGGCAATGGAGAATGGGGAGGGAGGATAAAAATGTTGAACTAGACAAACTGAATTTAGGGTCCTAATATTCAGAGTTGCAAAGCAGATAAAGAACACAAAAAGGAAAAACATGTAGATTACTATCATTGGCACAACAGATGTTAACGATAAAAAACAGTGTCAAAATATATGATTTCTCTTTTGGCAGATTTGTTTGTTTTTGTCTTTTTTTTTTGATATGTGATCAAACTTGCTATGTAATCAAGGCTGGCCTTGAACACCTGATCTTCCTGTGTCCACCTCCTAAGTGTGGGAATTACAGATATATGCCACCCAAGTTTGACTTTATTTTTGCTTTTAAAGTAAATAATGAATCTTACTCTCTGGTTATGGAAACTTACCATCCTGTATTAAATAGTTAGCTGCTAACTTGGTCTTTTCTATGCAGATTGAGTGACAATTAATGCCCACAGCAAGATTTTCTGTGTTTTCCTAGGAAATTCCATGTAAATCATCTGCTTGTTTACAGATTTAAAACACAACAAGGAAACCTGAAGAAGTACCTTAAAATTTCTTATCTAATGCAACAGGCCTAGAGACAGAAGAAGGAAACAGAGTGAGGGGTTAGTTTCTGGAATTACACTATGAAGACACAGGCTTCTGGGGCTAAGGCAAGACCTTAGTGTCAAAGGATCATTTTGGTCCACAGGCCTCCTCTGTGGGCACACAGCTGCAATCAAGGATCTGTAGTACAGCTTTCCTGGGATGATGAGAACACTCTGTCCATTATTAGTATAGAAAACTCTATGTACAAGAAGCACATCTACCTAACGTCAGGAGGTTGGGTCCACACAACCCAATATTTGGCCAAAGCTCACCTAACTGTAACATATCCGTAGGAACGTGTGGAGCTTTTACTTTGGATTCACTGCTTTAGGGGTGTCTTAGTTAGGGTTTCTATTGCTGTGAAGAGACACCATAACTACAGCAACTCTTATATAGGAAAACATTTAACTGGGATGGCTTACAGTTTCAGAGATTTAGTCCAATATCATCATGGCAGGACATGGTGGTATGCAGGCAGACACCTAATGAGAAGACACTATCTTACGTGCTTTATCACTTTACATTGGCAATAACGAGTCAGCGGGCACATAACAAATGCTTGCTGAGTATGTATGCTAAGCTATTTTATGCTTTTTGTACACATAATTCATGCAGTCCTTAAACACACTTATGACAAAGTGTTGTTATGATTTCCATTTTACAGACAAGAAAACAGAAGTAAACAGGAGAATTATATAGAAATTTAAGAGGGAAGGGTGGGGTGGGGTGGGAACCCATGATTGCTACCATTATGTGTTTGTCTACATCCTGATTAAGAGTTCTCTGAGGACTTAGGGAAATGGAGGACATCAGAAACGATCAATACCTCCCTTTACACCCTCTGAAACTGAGACCCAAGGACGGCAATTTCAGCACTCTAAGCTGCAGCGTTAGTGGAAGAAAGCACGAGAACCAGCAAAGGTACCAGAGCCCACGCCCACATGTGCTCAGGTAAGAAGCTGGAGAGCAGTCCACATCCAGAAGGCCCAAAGGTCATTGCCTGAAGTGTTACTGGCTACAGGCGCAAAAGCAAAAAGAAAAGGTATGTGGGGCATTACAACAAACCAGAAACAGGGACTGTTCAAGAGAGTAACCTTACAACAGGTGCTCTAGTCTGTCTGCCTGCTTAAAAAAACAACAACATCAAACAAAACAAAACAAAAACGGCTGGGCAGGTGTGGTACATGCCTTTAATCCTAGCACTTAGGAGGGAGAAACAGGCAGATATCTGTGAGTTTGAGGCCAATATGATATACAGAGTGAGCTCCAGGACAGTAAGGGCTGCAGAGATACCCTGTCTCAAACAAACAAACAAACAAACAAACAAACAACAAACAACTCCACAAAACAAAACAAAACCAGCCCCAATGCTAATAAAGCAAGGGAGGAACACGTCTACAAAGTTCACAAAAGGCAGGTACGTGCAAGGTGGAGGCTAGGGGCAGAATGAGGGCCAACGAGGAAAGAAACAGAGGCAGTGAAATGACCAGTGAAGAATCTGGGCCCTGAGGATTTTAATTCAGGCCTCTAGGTGTTTGGGGAGGGGGCGGAGCTTTCTAGAATAATAAGGCATTGCAAATAACAGTTTAATCTAAACTACTGTTCAGATTTATTCCACAGCTTTAATCTAAACATACAGACAGAAAGCAGACCTCCATTCATGTGAAATGAATGGGCGTGGCAAGGCTCCACCCCTTCTGCATGTTTCTAAAGGACAGCACACTCTGCTGCGGGTGCTAATGCACTGGTCAACACCGAGTATGAGCCAGATAAGATGAGTAGAACAGCTGGATCCCATCTGCCTTGTCTCATGCATCAGTAGTCTGATTTGTTACAGTTTCCATAATATTTCTTAATCAGACCCCCAACCAAGCATAGAAAAATAGCTCTCAATGTTGTCTCTCACAGAGGCTCCAGTCCAGAGAAGATGAATTAACCAACACTCCTAAAGATATCTGCACCTCCTGTGAGTATCAGTGGTCCCCAGCTTTTCCTCCTGTGAGCATCAGTGGTCCCCAGCTTTTCCTCCTGTGAGCATCAGTGGTCCCCGGCCTCTCCTCCTGTGAGCATCAGTGGTCCCCAGCTTTTCCTCCTTTGAGTATCAGTGGTCCCCGGCCTCTCCTCTTGTGAGCATCAGTGGTCCCCAGCTTTTCCTCCTGTGAGTATCAGTGGTCCCTGGCCTCTCCTCTTGTGAGCATCAGTGGTCCCCAGCTTTTCCTCCTGTGAGTATC
>LOEQ01003857.1:101006-122596 GCA_001685075.1 Bramus lutescens
TCTCTCTCTCTCTCTCTCTGTGTGTGTGCTCATGTGTGTAGAGGTCAGAGGTCAATGTCAGATTACTTACATTACCACTCTCCACCTTCTTTCTTATTCTTCTTCTTTTTTTACATTTTAAAAAAATTACATATGTGAGTGTTTCCTCTGCATGTATGTGCACTGTGCCCACAGGCCAAAAGAGGGCACTGGATCTCCTGGGACTGGAGGCACAGACAGCTGTGAATCACCATGTAGTTGCTGGAAATCTAACCCTGGTCCTCTCCAAGATCAAGGGCTCCTAAACTCTGAGCCACCTCCAGCCCCCACTTTAAAATCAGGACTCTCACAGATTCAGCAAGCCATGGGGTCAACAAGCCCTAGGGATCATGTTGTATCTGCAGCTCCCAGCACGGGGGTCACAGATGCATACCACCATGTGAGTGCTTAGGATCTGAACACAGATCATGCTCACACTCAACCACTGGTCCAGCTGATCCCAGCCTCCTTGACCAAGTTTCTACTGGCAGGTAGCGTCTGCTAAACAACTGGCAAGTCACTACACATTCTGCAGGTCCGACATGTTCTGAACCAAGCCATAGTGTGGTTAATGTCCCCATTAACAGACGAAGAAGCCACTGCACAGATGGCAGCTCACGGGCAAGCAATGATCTCTGAAGTCAGGATTAAATCTGAAGCCTGCAGTCCTCTATACTGTGGCTCATTCTCTGATGGATTATAAACAATATGGACTTAGCCGTCGTTGATATGGCTGGAATTCAAAATTATTGTTCCTAGAAATCAATGACTAATTTACAAACTCTAAGAGCAATTTGCAAACTGAAGGCTTAATAAGCATGCTGTTTTTAGTGCTTAAGTGGTGGAACATGTTCTGAAGTTAAACAGTGTTTAAGAGCCATTCTAAACAACAGTCACTTTTTGTGACGGCTTTGCTAGTTGTGCATTCTGCTTCCTAAAAGTAAAGAGCAATTCAAGAGCTGCGGACAAAACAAAACCTTTTTCTGGCTATATCAAATTATCAGTCTAGGTAAATGTTCAGTACAAGACAGAAATTCTTTGTTCTGTGAAATTGTATTTTGAAAAGGGAATTAAATCAAAATAAAGAAGTTTAGTAATCACTAAGGGGCTCCCTTTGTATTTGAATTACAATTTTCAGTTATGCTTATTTCTTATGAAGTCAATGATGACCTGAACTTAGGGTCTTGTCTACACCTCCCAAATGCTGGGATCACATGAGCCTGCCACCTCACACTCAGGGCTTCATTCAGACCAGACAGGTTCTCTGCTAATATTCAGAATATACACTGCACAACAAAGTCAAAGTCTAGGACAGCTATAAATCCTAACAATTTACCGTTTACCTGAAAAAAATTCATATTATTTTTATGTTTAAAATTCAATTTTATGTGATTTTTGTAGTTTTATTCAATGATAATTACACAACACTGATGCCATGGTGGTCACATGACAAAGGATTTGGAAAATCATGGCAAAGGGCCTTTAGTTTCTACCTTGAGCCAACTTGCAAAAAAGCCAGAGCACAAAAAATGAGAAGGCTGGATACTGGGGACGATGGAAGCCTGAGATGGATGAGGATTCTGAAAAGGATGGTGGCTAACGTGAGACTGAAGGAGTCTGGATGGCCAAGGAAGGCAGAGGCTAGAGTCCCAGGAAATGGCTGGAGTGGGCCCAGCTGAGGACACACAAAAGCCATGACAGGACTCTCAAGCACAACACTCATAAAAGATAACCAGCCCTGCTGTGTAGAAGTCTCACCTTTTATAATTAAATTAAAAAGGGCAATTAGATTAGGGGGTGATTCAAAGGGTGCTGTCTGGAATTTAACTTTTCTTGCCACAAGACGTGTGTGTGTGTGTACGCATGCCTGGGTATGTGTGTGACTGTGTGAGCACACGTGCATGTGGGTGCTATTACCAAAATGTCAGTGAACTGAAAAGCTGAGGAGTGTAAGACAGGCTAATAGAGTTAGCACGGAAAGCCTGGGCAAGCCGTCCAGCGCGGGGCGCTTTGCTCCCTGAGTAATATTTGTAGCTATGGTAAACTTAGCCCTTCTGGAATTGTTGTGAGCAAGGGGCTATGTCTATTCAGAAATAGAAAATTCAAAGACCGAGCCCCCCCTTCACCACCCATATGGTAATCTACACTGCTATGTGCTGGTGCCGTCTGCTGGGTCCCAGGCCATCAATTATGTATAGAAATGTACAGTTACAGCAGTAGCCAGTGTCATGGGCCTGTCAGGGCTTTCTTAAGAGGAACAAAACCATCTGACTGTGTCCACTCTTGGAAAATCCAGCACAGGTGGAAATGAAGAAGATCCATGGAAAACATGAATAATTTTCAATATACAGACCGAGTTTTTGTAAGGAATAAATTTAAAAGCACACTTGAAGCCAGAAACAAAATGAGGGTGAAAGCCTTGGGAAAAGACACAAGGAAAGGTCCAGACTACTCATCAAAGCCACATACTTTACAATACAAATTCATTTTTCATATATTGAGGAAAATAACAAATAGGGGTCACCAGGCTCCAACCTCTCTGAACCAAATCCAATGAGCTCTGCATTTACAACAGGGGTACTCATGTTATTTCAAACAAAATGCCTTGCAATCACCAAGCTGATGGCTATTGAGGTGTGTACTTCATTCTAAATGAATGAAGCATGTTTACACACTGACCTGGGAACTAGGGACTGTGAAGATGAACGTGAGGAGAATGCAGTCTCAGCTATCTTATGGAATTCAGCCATTATGTCAAACACAGCAGACGCTTTCGCTGGGATTTCAATGCATTTATTTCTATACACTGCCACACAAATGGAGTTACTCCTTCTTCCTCTGCTCGGTAGCCAGGGTAGGAGCTGGAGTGTTGTGGATTTAAATGTGGAATGGAGCCCTGGCTCCCTCTCACCACTCACATAAACGTGCTTGAGAAATTTGGAGAAATTACTTTCTTGGAGTGCAATGAGTTTACGAGCTTTCCGGCAAAGTATCTGACAGATTTTCGAACACCTAGGAGTCAGTTTTCAAGAAACAGACAGAGAACTAAAGTGTATGAAAAACCATTTAAATTTTCTGGAGCCTCGCTCACATTTCATGTGCATCCTCGGTCTTCATCAGACAGAAGCTCTGACTCCTGATTTTTATACGATGATTTGGCTACCGTGGAAACAGAGAGGCAGGCAGTGACGTCATCACATCACATTCTTTCAGGGAGGATACAGCAGCTGCATTCTGTCATCACAACACAGGACACACTGCACACTGTAACACTTGGTCACATTTTGTAAAGCTGAAAGCATATTTAAAATAAGCACCAGGATGTCTCAAATGCCTGGAAAAGATGAGAACCAAATTCATTCCCATTTTTTTTAAATTAAAGTGGGCATATTTGTTGATCATTTATATAAAGTAGAATTTAGCAAACCAGACTTCCACAATGCAGAAATTCTTCGTTTTATCAGCTCTGATTTTTTAACAAATGATTTATGCCACTCTGTGCATGAAAAATTCCCACATATGTGAACTCCAGACCATTAGAGCCATGGCACATTGAGCTGAGAGCTCCTTGCTAGCCTAATGCCTTAAAAAGCATAAAGCTATGGTCTAACACACCGCCTGTTAGACTCACCAAAGCCCACACTGGGGCTCGCCCTCACACTTAGTTAAACATTTTACAAACTCAGAAACTGACTTGAGACTGTTTTGAAAATCTTTGACTATGAATTTTTAAGTTTATATTTTATTAAAACTTGAAATGGGAAGAAAACTTTCAGTAACTTCAGTGCCCTGTGAAAGGTACTTTACATGTATTTTTTCAGTCTTCAAAAACATATTGGTGGTTGTTGCTCCAAACAGTAAACGGCCTGCCAGAAAAGGTCCTTCCAGCTACTCCATCACTTAGCACCCCACCTTTTCAAAGCACATTGGAGATGGTTCTGGGATCCACGTGCCTCCCGTTACTTGATTGTCCCTTATTTGTAAGAGACCATCCCACCCCAACCTTCTTCCTCTCCCAACTTCCATCACCCTAATTCATCTGATGTTTGTCTATAAAGACCATCTGACACTATATTGGTATCTAAGACACAGCCATGGAGCACAGGTTTACGCACAAGGTCTCTGATGCAAAGCCCTTTCCTAGGAGGCCACAGCTGGTTTACTTCCAAACACAACATGTAAAAGTCTCCAAAAGCTAAAACTGAAAGGAAATACACATTTTCATAATGAATCCCACAGCTCTTATCCCTTTACCAACAGCATGCAACTGAGGAAAGCTGCTCCACTCAGGAGAGAAATGAAGGGTTTCAGGCAGAGACAAAGAATCGGACTAACGCTAACGGTGAAGTTAGCCTTTCGCTGAGAGATGACCAAGGTACGGGGATGGGAGTGAGAGCGCACATTTTTGGATGTATATAGTTCTTATTCTATTCATCAGGAAAAATGTGAATCAGATGCTACACATGAGGAAACAGACTCACAAGGCTCTTTCAGTTATCCAGAATTCCCGATAATCTTCAGGCACAGGGACGAATGTAGACTGTGTGTGAGCCACCTGACCCGGGTGCTGGGAACCAAACGCGTCCTCTCAGAGTACAGAAAAGCCTCTGAGCCCCTGAGCCACTGAAACATTCTTCTGTGAGGAGGCTGAGGAGTGCCATCTGTGACCTGCTTCCACCATGCCCTCCCTGCAATAATGAACTGTACTGTGCCCTCCAATTATGCGCCAGTATAAGCCTTTCTTAAGCTGCTTTTTTCAATAGCAACTTTGATGTCAATGACAAGGAAGTTAATGCATGCATTTCCCAGGTATAAATAAAAGTAGAAAGATTTGCAGCAGCATCTTGAGAAGAGCAGTAATTGCGCCACAGATAACCTCGCCCTCTCCCCCAGCAGTCATTGGGCCACAGATGACCTCGCCCTCTCCCCCAGTAGTCATTGGGCCACAGATGACCACGCCCTCTCCCCCAGCAGTCATTGGGCCACAAGTAACGACCCATCTTGAGGTGAGTCCCACACAATGAAGGGGAGCAGCATCTCAGGAGTGCATGGAGAATATGTCTTCTAGAACTGGGAGGACATTAGGAGCCTGGCCCCTTCTCAGAGGACAGGAGGGAAGAGGTTGCGAGGTGAGGCTACAATAGGATCGCGTGTGAGCTCCCTCAGCCCAGCAAAGATGCATGAGCTTTCCCACAAGTCAAGCAAGACAAAGAAGAGTGCTGGCTCAGGTCTCTGACCACGCCTCCAGAGGCAGAGGGAGACTCAGGAGCCAAGGCTGCTGGTTTTCTTTAAGGATCAATGGTCAAGCCCACATTGGAGTTCAATGCTCCCAGGGGCGTTGATCCCATAGCACTCCCACGAGAACAGCTATCCATTCTCAACCTTCCTCATGCTGCGATCCTTCAATACTGTTCCTCATTCTGTGGTGACCCCCATCCATACGATTATTTTAGCTGCTAATTCATAACCGTAATTTTGCTACTGTTATGCATTGTAATGGAAATACCCGATACGCAATATGTTACTCCTCTGGGGTCGCGACCTACAGGTTGAGAGCCACTGCACTAGGGAGTCAACCTTTAGGAGGGCACTGAGGCCAGAAGACAGCAGACTATGAGACCCAGACTGTCCCCAGTCTCCTCCAACTCCTCCCTCTCTCACGTGGCTAACCTGACAGGGACAGAGACTGCTTCGAGAAGGGAGAAGAAGGGAAGCAAGGACAGGAAAAAAGCAACAACACAATTTTCTTTTCCATATTGCAGATTACTGGTTGAGCGGATGTGGGAGAGGAAGAGGAAATGTTTGCAATTGGGTAAGAGACTGAAGCAACACTAGACTGAACTAGCATTTTGTTTCTTGTGTATGAAAGCACATAAAGCTTTACATATATACCGTTTATCATGTATCATATGCAGTTCTACTCAGCCAATCACCACCACTCAGATCCAAACAACCTGCACCCCAGAACATAAAATGTCCCCTCTAGGAGGATCCTTGGCACTCCTTTCCAGTCACCAACCCACCATGCCAAGGACACCTGGCTTTTAGCACAGCTGAATCTGAATTGCTCTAACCTTGAAATTCACATACACAAAATCACACTCATGAGCCCTTCTGCGTCAGCTTCTCTCCACAGAACAACATCTGAGTAACAACTGTGGCTCTGTGAAAGAGATAAGAAGGACCTCACTTTTTTTCCCCAATTTCTGTTGTGTGATTATACTGGAATGAGTGAATCAATGAAATTTATGCCCTGGCAATGCTGAAGCATGCTCGGGCAGCCCGTATATGGCGATTCTGTTGAACTTGTCCATATTGGGTTTCATAGTCTAAGTTGATGAGGACAACTGACCAGGTGTCTTCATCAAGAGGGCACCAGATGTCATTACAGATGGTTGTGAGCCACCATGTGGTTGCTGGGAATTGAACTCAGGACCTTTGAAAGAGCAGGCAGAGCTCTTGAAACCACTGAGCCATTTACTTATTCCTTTACTAACAATGAACATGATGTTTTCCACTTTAGCTTACTTTTTAAAAGCTGCTATAAATGTTCCTGTCTCTTGTTGGATACACACATCCACTGTAATGGGCATATATCTCAAAGTGGAGCGGCTAACCCTAAAGCAGCCATACACTTAGCACAGGCAGACCTGCCAAGGGAGTATCCAGAGTACCTGACCCACTTCATGCCCATTTTCACCAGCAGTGCCTGGGAATTCCACTTGCTGAGCACCTGTACTGTATCTGTTATCAACGACCCTACTCGGGTGGAGCCATTCTCATGTAAAGATGTCTCACTGCACCTTTAATGCTCATTTTTCTAAGTAATTATGATAACAAACCTCTTTTCATATTGAATTTTTCTGGGTATATTTGAATCCTTGATTGTTTTTGTTAACTAGATTATCTAGTTTCTATTGATTGTATGAAGTGTTTCTATTGCTTGGGTACAAATCTTTTGCTGGGTAACTGAAGAGGAATGCCCATACTCTGAACGCCTTCTGGAGCATTGGGGCTTGGGAAATAACATTCTAATCGTCATGAGATGGAGTTGATCAGTCTTTTTACATACAGCTGTGTTTTCAAGTGGCCTGGATATTTTAATTCTGAAGAATGACTAAGGACAATAAAATCATTCTGAATTTTTTTCCAAAAAGAAAGAGTATTTGACATTATGAAGCAGATGCGAAGAGATCCTAACAAATGACGGGAATCATGCCTTCTACTCACACCCCACTGGCTCCTGCAGTAAATCAGCCACGCTCAATGGGTGGCAAAGATTCACCTGCGAAGTAAGTATATCATGTCTTTCATTTTTTTTAAATGATCAAGTCCCTTATGAGTATGACACACCTGATTTATCAGGCAAGTTTATTATGATATGACATGGCTCTGTGGAGTCGGAAACCTTCCCATTACAGAATATATGTTGAGTGCCCTAGGGCAGTCTACACCAAGATGTATTTCTCTTATAATTAGATTTTCTTAGGCATGGTATATGCCATTGGAATTGGTGTGTCTTTGTGGGAAAAAAGAATCTGCAGCTCCTCTGTCTACCTCACAACATCTTGTTCATATCCACAGCATCAAGTTTCCATGGCTGTGTACAAGATTTGATTTGGATTTGGAATCTGTTTTTCTCTATCTACCTACCAAATGCCCTCACACTAGGAATCTGTTTTTCTCTACCTACCAAATGCCCTCACACTAGGAATCTGTTTTTATCTACCTATCAAATGCCCTTACACTAGGAATCTGTTTTTATCTACCTACCAAATGCCCTTACACTAGGAATCTGTTTTTATCTACCTATCAAATGCCCGTACACTAGGAATCTGTTTTTATCTACCTACCAAATGCCCTCACACTAGGAATCTGTTTTTATCTACCTATCAAATGCCCTTACACTAGGAATCTGTTTTTATCTACCTACCAAATGCCCTCACACTAAAATCCAGGAGCCATCTTTGATCCCCCTCCCCCTTGAGCTGTTTCTATTTCTGATAACTCACCAAGCATTCGTCTCTTTATGATTACCTGACATAAACTTTTGTTTTTCATTCCTACTGCCACTGCCTTCCTTATGATAGTTTTATTTCTCTTATTCAATCAGTGCATCAGCCTGGTTTCCAGTCCTCCAGGCCAGCTAGGATCCGTGTGTTCAATTCTCACTCCAGCATTCATATGACAGTTATGACCTCAGTAAATGACCCATGCCCATGGACATCAGTATCCCTCTCTAGGAGAAGACAATAGTCATACCCCTTTCAGAAAACTGGTGTAGAGCGGTGCTAGGATAGTCCCCGTAGGAGCCTGTGATATGCCAAGGTACCCGTTACAACTATTCTATGGCCCCTGCACTGAAACCACCCTTCTCTGAAAAACTTGAAAACAAAGGCATTAGTTAACTGTTTATATTGCTCCACAGTGTCAGGGTATTACACCTCACATAGTGTTCATCCATAAAAATATTAATTGGGTAGACTGAGCCAATGACCAATGGAAGTTGTTGTGTGTCCCCAAAGTTGAACTTTTAACTTTCACTTGGGCACTTAAGTTGATGAGACATGGTAATTCACCTATATAATTTAAGAATCACAATGTATATGTAGAAATATTCATTTTGCAATAGTGACTAATTTTATGAGTTATCTTTGAGACTAAAAGAATAGCTACCAGAAGTTTAATAAATTAGACCTGTCTTACTACTGATGAACAGAACATCAACCATTGTACTTAATGGTGAGGGAAGAGTGCTGGTTGTTACATTATCAGGGTCTGCAAGTCCTGCCAAGGCTGGGATGGGGGAGGCAGAGGTGTGTGTGTGTGTGTGTGTAAGAGAGTGTATGTGAATGAAAATAGGTGTGTAAGAGTGTATATGTGAGTGTGTAAGAGAGTGTATGTGTGAATGTGTATGAATCAAAGTGGGTACAAGTGGGTATGTGTGTGTAAGAGAGTGTATGTGTGTGTGAATGAAAGTGGGTGTGTGTAAGTGTGTATATGTGAGCATGTAAGACAGTGTATGTTTGAATGTGTATGAATGAATGTGTGTGTGTAAGAGTGTATGTGTGAGTGTGTAAGAGAGTATATGTGTGAATGTATGTGAAAGAGTGAGTGTATGTGTGGCTGTGTGAGTGTGTAAGGGAGTATATGTGTGTGAATGAAAGTGAGTGAGAGTGAGCATGAGTGTGTGTGAAAGAGTGACGTATGTGTAAGAGTGTATGTGTGTGAGCGTGTGTGTAAGAGAGTGTATGTGTGAGTGAAAGTGTGTGTGTGTCTAAGACAGTGTATATGTGAGTTTGAAAGAGAATGAGAACATGTGCATGTCTGTGTCTGTGTGTGTCTCTGTATTGATTTACTTAACTGGAACAATGTACCAGGTACTCAAACCCTGGAGCCAAACAGATTGATTCTGAGCTGAGTTCATTTGGTACTTGGCCCTGAGAGTGGGCATAAGCGGGCTGCTTAGCTGCCTCTGCCCTTTGCAGCAAGCTGGCTAACAGTAAGGGCACTGTTCAGCATGCATATAAGCACACCTTGGGAGACTGGGGAAGGAGACAGAGCTCACAACCAGCCTTGGGTAGAGAAAATAAAGATGGCACCCCACCTCCACCCCACCCTACCCTGNCCCACCCTACCCTGCCCCACCCCTGCCACCCCTTTTTAAAAGGTGGATAACATAGGTTTCCATCTCTTGTTCCAAACTCTTGGCACCAGATGAGTCTCAAATCTTTCATACTTATGAAAGGACATAGGGTAAATAGGTGTGCCAGTAGGGTCTGGAGAAGTGCTCCATGATCACCATATCAACATAGATTCTATTCACTTAATGAAACAGATGACAGCCAAAGTGTGTCATCCCAGGTTGGACAGTGGTCTGACACAAACATGTCTGCTTTTGTCCTCGGTTTCCAGAAATGTGAAGCTTCCACATGTGGAAAAGCAGGGGTCCTTACAGTACGTGACTGCTCCACATATAGAGAGCTCACAGCACTGTAATTTGCATGTCGATGCCACTATCATCTCCGTCAACAGCACTGGTTCTGAAGGACTAGAAAACTCGCTGAATTGTTACAAGTGACAACAGCTGATTGATGGGACTCTAAGTGAACTTACCTCAAAGTCTACACTTTCCGTATTTATAATAAAAGATAACGGGCTACCTTTTAAATAAGACTACTTTGAAAAGAAAATACTTTGCTTCATTTGGAATAATTTGTATTCTTAATTCATCATACTTCCCACTGTGTTCTTTGAGTACTGCATTTTCCTCTGTGACAAAGACTCGCCTCAGTTTCTGATCCTAGAAATGCTCTCTTACCAAGCAACTCTTCCACACTGTATAAAACTCCAATTCAAGTTTTCTATAATTTGGATTCAGACTATTTCCTCTTCTGCCCTACTGGAAAGCAAGGCGCATTTTGCTCCTTATGGTGCAGCTCCTCGCACATTTATAAAGCTGTGAGCGGTTAGATATAGCAGCAGCACACCAGGATGAACGCTGGACTGTTCCCCGCATTCTCCTAACAGTTATGCTTTCTGTTTCCATGAAAGGGCATTTTAAAATGCTAATAAACCTCTAGACGGGATCAACAAAACACAACAGAGAAACCACCCCTTTGGTGTTTCAGTCACTGTCCTATTCGGTCTGTACTCAACAGTTCTGTCATGGGATGTATGGACACAACAGCCACTGCTGAATGCAGCTAGTTGGCAGGGAAAGGAACCAAATTCTCCATTTTATTTGATTTTTAAATTAATTTAAATTTAAATTTAATTAGCCACATGTGGCTACTTACTCATAGATTAGATAGCACAGGTCCACAAGGGCCCAATTGTCTGTGAAGTGCTTCTCAGTGGGGACATGGGACACCAGCTCTAGTTTAAGACCATTGTAATGTTTTCCATGTAATAACATTTGAGAGATTCTTTTTTTCTCCAGTCTTCCTTGAAAAGAACATTTAAAATACAAATTAGTCAGAGCCCCTGTGACTGGTTGGCTCTGTCCCATTGTGCCGCCATGAAGGGGTTGAGTACAGAAGCCAGCCAGGGTTTTACCACACATCACTCTCTTTGCTCACTGGTTCCTGAAGCTCAGCTCTAATCTATCTTACAAATTATGTCTGATAAATATCCACAAAGTGGCTTCAGATAGTCAAGCATTAAAAAGATGAAAACAATCACAAAACTGCATAACTGTTAATAAATGAAATATGAGCCAAAGAACTACTGCACATGACAAAAGTAACCAAAAGGTGTATCACAGTACCACACACTCTCTCACCAATCCTTAACTCCACTTCGGCATGCTCAGGACTTTACTCACAGTTTGGGAAGATCCAGAAAGCTCGGTTTTGGTATTTGTTATGCCATAGCTCACAATTATCACTGCCAGGCTCCTTTCTAATCTATTATTCGTTAAGATGTCGAGCATTTCTTTGGAGGCCCTTACCTCGACATCAGAATGGTTTCAGAGATGACAAATGTGTGTACTTTTCAGAATAAAAGGACTTTAAGCACGTTTTAAAATTAAATGAGAGAGAACAAGGGCAAGAGATGAGAAAGCAATCCTTTTAGTCAAAGCAGAGCTTCCAGCTTCCAGCTTCCAGCAAGCTGCAGGCAGCACACAGCATGAGAGGATGTGGTCCTGAAAAAACCCACGTGTTGACAGCTGAGGAGTTTGAAAGCTGAGCGGTACTAAAGCTGTCGGAGGTGCTGTGACAATGTCCCTTAACCAGAGCTACTAAAATCTCCAAAGCTGCTGACGACCATGCAGGTGAAACTAATCCACCCAGTCTTTCACACCGAATTAGCATGCTACTCTTTCTACAAAGATAGTAACCGGGCACAGAAGTGACTGTGTAAGCAAACAAAGGACCATTCTGCCCAGCCTTGAACTTGACAACAGTATAAACCTTAAAGATACAGGATGTAGTCACTGCTCCGGCCCTCCTTTCTGAAGAAAATGACGATACTAAAATGGTGGTATATACTATCATTTTAAGAAGCATATTCACTTTATGTTGTGGGAGAAAGTCCTACAAATGGAGAGTTTGCCCAAAGGTACTAATATTTACACACTCACACTCAGAAGTCACGGCCCTGCAGACAGTCAGTCAAAGAGCTGACAGTGAGTCTCAGCTTTAGGTGAATCGAGGTGTTATTTCAAAGGAAACTGCGCAGATTATCTTGGTTTGCTTTTGAGTACCTGCAGCACCTCTCAGGGGCTGCCACTTACTAGCCAGCCTTCTGGAATATTCATCACTCATGATTTGCATCACCAAAATGAGAAAGCCAGCCACTGTGGGCAGGACTGTGGCTCTCACACATGCTTCATATCAGGGATGCACACGCCTGGATTTAAAACGTCCTGCCACTTAGTGTTGCCTGTGTAAGCTAAGCAAGTCATCTCATTTTTTTGAGCTTCTTTCTCCTCAGTATCACAGGAAAACAGTTCTATCCTTTGATGTTAGCATTTGTGTAATTACACGGTACAGCACATTGGTTAACATTGTTCTGGGCCTCTTTGGACAGGCATTTGAAATAACAGAACAGTTCCACTTCTAAACATCTGCAATCAAGGCAAAAATGAGATTATCTTCAATGTATTTTTTACGCATGTGTATGTGTGGTGTGTGTATATATGTTCACATGTGTGTGGGTGCATGTGGGTGCATGTGCATGCATGTGGAGGCCAGAGGTTACTGGTGTCTTCCTTTACTGCTCTCCACTTTCTCTACTTCAGATAGGGTATCTTGGGGAATCTAGAGCTCACTGATTCTGCTAGTCTAGCTAGCCAGCCCATCCTTGGGACCCCTTGTCCCTGCCTCTCGAGCCTGGGGTAACTGGTGGGCTTTCATGGAGGTATTAGGATCTAAATCTAGACTCTAGTCTTCATGCCTGTGTGGCAAGTCTTTATCCACTGAGCCACCTCCCTAGACCTACACGGAATATGTCTTTACTGGCAATGCTGGCAGGTCGATTCTTGTGTCAGAATGATGTCTCCATGAACTTCCACCTTGAGGTTCCTACACTATGAGGGCTCTACAGCAAATAAATAAGGGTTACCCTAAGGCTTGATTACTGATAGAGCATAAACTGAGTAATGGAAGAGGCATGATCTTTAATGTTACAGTGAGTGATTATTGCATAGCATAGCTCAGGATTCCTAATATGAACCTATCTCACAACAATCAATCACATTCAGTTTTCACTTTCCAATCTTTATGACAGAGCCAACGATACTGCTAAGCACACAGTGTAACTGTATGGACCGCTGGTGCTGTACTGCTAAGCACACAGTGTAACTGTACGGACTGCTGGTGCTGTACTGCTAAGCACACAGTGTAACTGGACGGACTGCATGCGGTACTGCTAAACACACAGCGTTAACTGGACGG
Source organism: Bramus lutescens (assembly GCA_001685075.1). Lineage (NCBI taxonomy): Eukaryota > Metazoa > Chordata > Mammalia > Rodentia > Cricetidae > Bramus > Bramus lutescens. The sequence goes on from LOEQ01003857.1 coordinate 114,425, forward strand.
CCTGCTGGTGCGGTCAAGCTGCACCGCTGATGGGTCCCAAAAGCCACGTCAGAAGCATCAAGTCTGAAATGAAAGTAGACTGAAATCGGAAGAAAAGGTTAGCCAAGCCAATTTAACCAAGACAAAGGCCCCCCAAATAATCTGCAAAACAATCTCCTTCATGTGTTTAATAAATGTGTCAGAATAAACAAAAATCACAGAAACTGAAAGTTTTTTAAAAATCAATTAAAATAAAGTCACAGGGCATGGTGGAGAATTATTTCTGGCAGTTCTTTGATATAATGTGGTTAGTACTTCTCCTCAGTCAAATTAACACAGTTTGCCACTGTAGATTTACAGTCACAGCCCCACGCTCCCAAGAGGCCTGGTCTAAGAACCAGAGAAGGAGGTCCTTTAAGCCTTGGAGTAGTCTGGCCAGCCTTCTCCTCTGTACACAGGAACGAGGAGACCATGCTTCAGAACTGACTTTGCGATTAGAAACCAGAATATGTGTGCCAATGGACATGCTGTCTCTCACTGGTCTACCCACTCCTATCGTGTGCTCCCTGCCACACTGCTGACTGAAACACGCTCAGGCAAGGTGGTGTCAGCTCCTGTCTCTAATGCGAGTCCTAAGCAGGCTGGCCAGGCACTTGAGGTCTGGTGAGAACTGTCAGTGTTTTGCCTTTACCTGCCAGGCACAACAAAAGGAACACAGAAGTCTCAAGTGTGCAAAAATCAGCCTCAGAGTTCACCTTTTCTCACTCCCATCCTCCTTCACAGAGCTCTGGGTACTTCCATGAAAGAAAACTTGGTTTTACAAAAAGAAAACATTATTTCAAACCACTCTTGTTATTCAGATTCTTCTCTGTTGGATCCTTGTTGGTATTCTGGAGGTTGTAGGGTTTTGGGGAACAAAGGACATAGCTGGAAGAAATAGAGCATCAAAGATTGGGTCTTGAGGGTTCCAGGCCACCTCCATTTCTGCAGCCACTTTCTACTTCTTGTTCTGACAAGGAGTGAAGAAGCCATGTCGCAAGCCACTGCCACAGACTGTGATGCCCTGCCCCCACACTCCTTTCTAATCACATTTACCTTTTAATCTTCTCTTCCCTGAAGCTCTTCCTTTCAGGTAAGAGGTGTGTGTGTCGTGTGCATGAGTTGTGTGTGTATGTCGTGTGCATGAAGTCTGTGTCTCAGTCACAAGAGAAATAAGAAATACTTATCTTTCCAAATGCTTACTTAAAAGTAAAGAAAGAAAGAAAAAAGAAAAGGGTAAATAAAGTCAGTGAGTCATATCATGGCCAGAGAAAGATAATCTAGCAATTGACGATTTGGCCACTTTCCTGTCAACTTGAGGAGTAATCTGTGTACTTTGCAGGAAGAGAAAGTCAAGATGAACACATTTGTGGATGGCATACTTAACATTGTCTTTAAAAAAAAAAACTCCTCAGACTTAGGTTTTGAAAGAAACTCAGACTTCCCTTACCAAACGCTTTCCTGGTACATGCGCACATGCATGCACAAACACACATACTTGTTCTGAGTTAATTTCTCAGAATCTTCATTCATTATCTTACAATGCAGCACAAATGTGATGTAACACAAGTAAAAAGTCACAGGACAGAATAAAATCTACTTCTTCCAACTACAAAGGAACTCTAGATACAGGCACCCCCTTAGTTACCTTTACTGTAACTGTGCCAAAGCACTTGACGAAAGCAACCTGAGGAGAAAGGGTTTATTTTGGCTCAAAGTTTGAGGATGCAGTCCATCACGGTGGTAAGAGCCTGAGGAGGTGCGGAGAGACAGGAGAGACATGCTGGTGTGCAGCTCACTTCCATATTTAATTCAGTCCAGCCCATGGAATGGTACAATCCACACTTAGGGTGAGTCTGCCTGTCCAAATTAACCAAATCTAGAAACTTCCTCATGAGTATGATCATGAGATTAGTATTCTAGGTGATTATTATTATAGTGATCATGCTAAGCATCACACTCATTAAAATCTCTTTTCTTATATTTATTTTCGTCTGCATGAGTGCTTGCCTGTTGGGGTCTGAAGTACATGTCGGACTCTCTGGAACTGGGGTTACAGATGGTTGTGAGCTTCCACGTGAGTGCCGGGATAGAACTCTTCTCCAAGATCAACAAGTGCTCTTAACCACTGAGCCACCTCTCTAGCCCCCACCATCTCACTCTTGAGTTTCATTGAACTTACTTGCATCACAGATGGGTTATTGTTTTATCTTACAAGGTACTGCTGGCAAATGCTTACTAAATATTTGTCTTCTTTGTTTCTTGCAATCAAAGCAAAGACCTTTTAGCTGGTCTGAATGTAGTGAGTACAGTGGAAAGGGTCAAAGAAACAGAACGACACTGGCTTCCAGGGCTGAGTGGGGTTTCAGCAGAAGACATAGCAAGTAAGGGATTCATAGTGTAAGAGCTTCATGAGAAAACAAATTGGAATTGTCAGCTGTATGTGGTATATTTCAAAGCAGCAGACTAGGCTAAGACCAACAACTCAGCCCAGGAGTTTTCACTGTAGTGTTATGGAAGGAATGCTACTAAGCTAATATAAAATTAAGACACACTTTTGTCTCAAAGACAAAAACTCTTGCTCACCGACACTAACCAAAGCAGTCTTTCTCTTAGGGCATCCAAGAACTTGTGGAACACAGGAAAGAAAATGCCTTTTATGGGGAGAGAAAAGAGTGGGTATCAGTCCTTGGGAGGAAGGCAAGATCCAGTGCTAAGACAAAAGATCAATATTTAAGAGTATGTCACCTACCTTCATGGCATATAAGGTATAAGGATGTTTTCTTACGCCAAAAGGGGCCGAGAGCTAGCTACCAATAATTTATCAGGGTAATCCCCCACTTAACCACAGAGATTATTGTAGTCTTCTGTGTTTGTCTCTTTGCCTCTGTCTAATTCACTCTTCTTTTCTCTCTTGGTTTACAAAAACACGAGGAAATGATACAAATATTCTGGACTTTAACCAAAACATAATTCACAACACAGTCTTTTATTTTTTCTGACTCCATGGACGTTGACGCACATAGATAAGCACTGTTTCTTTTCACCCAAGTGGAGATGCTTGCCAGGGAACCAAAGGCAGAGAGGCTGCAAAGCTTCAATACTCTCCAGAGAAGACATCAGCTCACTTTGTAGTGCCACATCTATGTCACAGAGAACATGGACAAAGGAAAGATGTCCGTCCCAGCCATTTCATTTTGCATGGGTGGTATGGCACATTTGATATCTAGCCTGCAGACTTCTTGGTGATGAGAATAAAATGTAGTTTAGTCAACTACAGAGAATATAAAGTGAGGTTGAGAAAATACCAAATCAAAAAGGCCCAAAGTCATCAAACGAAGCAGCATGTGGTTGATTCATATCTGGATTTGTGAGGGGATCACAGAGTTCACTGTACCCAACTGACTGCATCAGCCTGTGCTTGGCAACAGAAAGCCCAATGGGAAGGCTGATGATAGAAGATCAGATAATCTGCAAAGCAGATAATCTGCTACTCAAAATGGAGCATTAGAACAGTCTAGTTGACCACCTGAGCCCCCATAATATACCCTTTCCAGCCTACAGTCAGAGCCTCTGAGACTATTGACCCAAGCCCAGAGGCAGCATGGAGGCTCACAATTAAAAGGCTTTGACCCAACTTCTGACCTCAACGTTTGCTTCCTGTGGAGACTGTCTGAACTGGCCTAACAGAATTGCAGAGTTTAGGAATAGTGCCCAAATTACTTCCATTTTACGGTCCCACTCACCAAACCATTAAGGCCGTATTTGCTGCTCAACAGCTCAAGACAGTCTACATCCATCAGTATTTATAGAGAGTTATACTCTTCCCAGCAATTACCCCTTACTCCTGTCAAAAGTGAGGTTTTAGTTCAGACATACTCTGGCAGCTTCTAAAACTGTTTATTGTAGCAGATTCATCAGGAGCCTTGGAGAGATCGTCAGCACAAACACATCCTTGGGAAATGAGATTGCCAATAGGAAAGTTACCACCTTAGCTCTGCAATTGTTGCAGATGGTAGAATTAACTGTATTCAATATTAAGATAGCTAGCCTAAAATGAATTTAGAAATATATATGTACCTATGTATGCAATAACAATTAATGAAAAATGAGGTTATGAACTTGAAAAAGAACAATGAGGAATATATGGGGGATGGGAGGAAGAAAGGGAAAGAGAAATCTAACTATATTATAATCTCAAAAATTAAAAAAATAAATAACCTGTCATTTAATTGCCTATGAGGGTGAATAACTGAGAAGCTCGGAGAAGTGAGAAATCAGCTTCCCTGAGGGGCAAAGTTCCAGACTGGATAAACAGCTAGCTGAAAGAAAACGGTGTGCGTGAGATTTCAGTGCTAGCTGTAGAGCCCTTGCTCTACACTAACGTGTCCATCTCTCTATTGTTCACTCTTCCCAAAGGGCATGCCAGCAGGAGTCGGCATTCTTCTCCCAAGGACTTCTCAGAATTCTACCAGCTGATTTCTAGCTAAGGGACATGAAGTTCTTGAGAGCTTCAAAGTGGCCTGACTCTTGAGAGATCATACAGTTCAAAGTTCACTCAGTGATTCATGACTCACAAACAGCTGTCACCATCTACCCACTGTGGGAATGGGAGACAAGATGAGAAAGCAAGCAGAAGACAGCTGACGTCCCGCTATCCACTGGGAAAGAAGCTACTTACTAAAGGACCAGCTTCACACAGAAGTAGAGCATTGAGACTATTCATTTGAGACCAGCATGTCTTAGTTTTCATTTCTCTGAGCCAGTCTACAGCCCTATCAAAAGCAGAACAAAATCAACAACTACTAAAAACTAAGGAGGAAAGGCCTTTTCTTCTGAGTACATGTGACTCTTCAACAGAGGCATACAGGCTGCCTCAGGCAACTCTGCGTTTGGTTATCAGTGACACCGTCGGTGTCAGTAGAGTCATGACTGTATACTCAACGTTACAGGAAGATAACTACAGGGAGTCTGGGAAAACAGAATTCTGCTATTTTAAGCTATTTTAGTATCAATGTGTAAAACACTATCTTTAAGTAATGTATTTTACTTGTTTTTTCAAACCGGAGAGATCCTGCCTCTATTTATTTTTAAAAATAACCCAATTCACTACATGTACCTAGCTCCAGCTCCACATTGTGTGTTCTGAGTACCTGCTACACATAGGGCACTAAACTTGCTGGTGCAGAAGGCCACACATAATGTGAGATGCAGGAAATCTGGTGCCATGTTCTGAAGCAAATCCATCTGATTCCAGTATTCAATGGTACAACCAACAATTTTATAAACCGGTATCTCTATATTACGATCATTATGATTGTTGTATTGTAGAATTTTTCTAGTATCTCTACACTTCCCTTTTAAACTTAATTAATACTTTAATGAAGGAATGAAATATTTACTTACAAAAGCATAATGTAGCATTGTTTATTTTAATTTCTATAATCTCAGAGAATAGATAAGGTACACAGTTACAGACCTGAGTGAGCACTTATTAAATTTCAACAGTTTCACAATCTCTTGTGTGAAGAAATCCTGCCTACCACTTCATCAAAATTTTCAATCTGTCAAACCGTTCATTTGTAGTGAGAATTTTGCTACACAGACAGAAGCAGGTTCTGTAGGAACCGAACTTCATACATTCTTATGGTTCTGCTTAAAGGATGGAATATAAATTAGTTTCAGACCTTAGGAAGGGCCTGTGCAAATGAAGCCCCTTCATTAGCTTCTGAGGAAATCTGCCTCTGCCTGTCAGTCTTGTAACCAACTTCCATTCTGGGAATGATGTGAAACAGAGCAACAAATATCTGAAATTTAAGTCAGAGCGGAAACATATTGCCCTTAAAGTTAATTATAAGAGCTGTGTGGTCATTTGTGTAATTGAACTGCCAAGGAGCCCCCAGAAACCACTATACCACCACCATGAGCAGTGTTGGGAGGAGGCACAAGGTTAATCACTCATTTCCACTTTCCATCCGTCTCAATTACTGCTATGGGATGCTTCCGTTAGTCATTCCCTCTCTTTCCTGGGATAGGCAGAGACTAGAGATCAGACTCTACAGTGTGAACCCTTCCGCTCGCCAACAAAGCGTCCTCACTGGAGGGAATTTGCTCTCCCTACTCGGCAGCCTGTCACTGCCACTCTCTCATCAGACAGAAGCCATCCATCTCCAGGGAAGCCAGGACTACTTCTCCCTTCCCCCAAAGGAGCAAGTTCTGTCTCTACCACATACTTGCCCCAAGACAGTCCTAGGCAATCGCCCTTAAAAACTGCCCTTGGATGACCCCTCTGGAGCCAGCCCCTAAGATCCTCCTCTCTAACAGTCACCTAGTCACATTCGCAGCTCTCCTCTCCACCGTCTTCTTTCGATTCTAAAGTCTACAAAAGCAAGCACTTCAATGACTCTTCAAGAAGTTATTTGTGGGTCAATGATTTATAGACCATTATTCTCAAATAATGGTTTCTAAATTCAGAAGGAAAAATAAAATGTTCTCCCCCTTTCTAAATTCATGGTATAATAAAGAATTCTAATCCAGCGAGGGCTTTGGTTATACTTCTGTCTTTGGAGAAACACAAGCATGTGAGTCCCACCACACCACGGAGACGCCCTCTGTGCACGTCTAGCAGCATGGCAAAAGTGGCACTTAGGAACAGTACAGATTACCTTCCCAGTTACGTTTTCAGAAGCTGTGCACTCTCCTGGGGAGGGGGAGGTCCTCACTTGGCTCCAGGTCTGTGTGATGACCAGTTTCTAATCGGTCCCATCTTTATTTGTGTCATTCTTGAATTTGTAGGACATTAACATCATAGGGTAATTGCTAGTTCCCATGAAGACTTCATTGGACAGTCTACTGATTTCCATGGACAGGACAGGGCAGGTGGTAGGGGAGCCTGGGGCCATTTCCCTATCTGTATCCTCAGGACTACAGGGAACTAGCACATATTTAACTCTCAGTGAGTTCAAAGAAAGAGACATAGAATGGATATCATCAAATGGTGAAATCATGTGTTTTAAAAACTGACATCAAATTGTACTGCTCAAGGTCACGGTCAATGACTGGAACAATTTTAGGCATTAGCAGGCTATACTAAAAAAACTACACTGGAATTACTTTATAAGGAGCTAGTATAGATGTTTGTGATGTACTGCTGGGAAGTCCTAAATATGGAGATATTCTTAATATAAAAAGCCTCCTTTAAGGAAAACCCCAGAACTCAAGAGATTGAAAATATTCCAAATGCATTTAAAAATCAAAGCATTTTAAAATTTTGCATAAAAATTAATTCTTACATACTGATTTTTTTCATCCGAATGTACGTTGCTTCGAACACAGTGAAATTCCAAAATTCAACCTTGATTTGCAGGTCTTCTCTATCATGGTCCCCAAATATCTCTACGCCTCCAAACATAATTAGATTCATATTGGTGGGTAGAACATTTAATAAGGAGAAAACCTGCTTCCTGTAGTACCCTAACATTTGTGCACTGTCTCCACATGCTTCCCTAGTGCTCATAGAGGCCAGAAGATGGCATGAGATGGAACTCAAGTGACAGATGCTGGCAATCGACTCCAAGGCCCCGGAATAGGAAAGGTGCCCTTACCCCTCAGCAACATTTTCCTTTACAAAGAAGAGCTGCACTATAAACACCTTGGTTCCCTCACATGTCTTTCCTCCCTGTTTCCTTAAACAGTCAAACTGCCAAACCCACTGATTCTTTCATTCCCTCTGCCATAACCAGACTCAAGTTTTCATTATTACCTCGTATCTTCAGATAACAGGTGTGGAAAGAGATAACAGCAGCAGGATCACCTCCAGCACTGGGGTTACCTCCAAAATTGGGGTTACCTCCAAGCACTGGGGTCACCTCTGGCACCGGGGTCACCTCCAAGACCAGGGCCACCTCCAAGACCAGGGTCACCTCCAAGACCAGGGTCACCTCCAAGACCGGGGTCACCTCCAAGACCAGGGTCACCTCCAAGACCGGGGTCACCTCCAATACCGGGGCTACCTCCAGCACTGGAGTCACCTACCATACCAGTGTTATCTCTAGCACCAGGGTTACCTCCAAGACGGGTGTAGTGATTAGGTGAGCAGGCCTGCTTTTTGTCCCACCCGGCTCCCGCACGGCTAGCTTTACACCCGAAATAACA
>LOEQ01003858.1:0-18490 GCA_001685075.1 Bramus lutescens
TCATTGGTTAATAAAGAAACTGCCTTGGCCCTTTGATAGGACAGCAGCTTAGGTAGGTGGAGTAGACAAAACAAAATGCTGGGGAAAAGAAAGCCGAGTAAGGCAGACACCATGACTCTTCTCTCCAAGGCAGACGCTTGAAGCTCTGGCTGGCCCAAGGTGGACGTGGGTTAGAATCTTCCCAGTAAGCCACCACTTTGTGGTGATACACAGATTATTAAAAATGGGTTAAGCAAGATGTGAGAGTTAGCTAAGAAGAGGATGGGTATAATGGGCCAGGCAGTGCTTAAATGAATACAATTTGTGTGTTGTTATTTCGGGGTATAAGCTAGCTGTGCGGGAGCAGGGCAGGACGAAAGCAGGCCCGCTCCCCCATCACTACACACACACATATATCTATATGTCTATATTCCATGTATTTTGTGTACAACAAATGTTAGCTAAAATAGTCCATAGAAATTTTACTTAAATGGTTATAGTATTAAAATGGCTATATTAACAACCTGTTACTTAAATCACCCAGAGGCTGTGCAGTGGTAACAACTGCCTTTGTTCAGGTTGCTGTAGTGAAACCTCACAGATTGTGCTCTTTTATGATCAAAGACATTAATTTTACAGTGTTTGGTAGTTGGAAGTCTGAGAATAGAGTATCAGTATGACTGGACTCTGGTAAGGGTTTTCTGGTAGCTGTAGATTGGGACAAGGGAGCATTCCTGTTTCACTCAAATTAGTCCCATTTATGAAGGGCTCAAACCTCATGATTTACCAAAGGCCTTACCTTCTAATCGTAACCTGAGGAGTTAGGATTAAAACACAAGTTTGGAGGAATGCCAACCCAAGTCCTTTGCACCCACTTGATCCCCAGAGTGGTGGAGGGCAGAGGTCTTGTGTTCTTCCAGAACTTGGTTTGCTTCTGGCTTTCTCACTTGGTGGTTGTATATTTTTGGATATGTAACTTGGCTTTTCTTGTCCTCATGGGTTAAAATGCAAGGGTCATGCTGTACCCTTACCCAATGTTAAACAATTATTGCTATTAATTTCCTGAAGAAAAGCCAGGTAGCTTTGTCTTTGCATCTGACTCCAAGGACAAGGATTTTTCAGGAAGGATGATAGTATTTAAAAATTTCTTCTGGTAAGACATGGATCTTTTTGCCTCCTGACAGCATAGTTATATGTATTACTTATTGAAACAGTCTGAATTACCTGAACTGTGCCAATCTGAAATATGATAGTTATGTATTTTAAAGTCTTGTTACGATGCCTGGCTAACCTTGGACTCTTGGGCAGAACTGCTGCCCTACCTTTTGTTTTAAAAATCCAATTAACGCTTTAAATAAGACTATTACACATATGATTTTATGAACTGAGTTGTATCCTATCCAAATGCATATGTCAAACACCTAATCCCAGTCAGAATAGATCATAGTTACAGGAAAGGTCTTTGAGGAAGTAATTAAGTAAAAGTGAAGTCATTGGGGGGGGGCTCTTAACCTGTATATACTTTGTTAGAGGAAATCTGTATAGAAAAACATAGAAGAATCACCATGTGTGTGGACTCAGAAGACAGCCATCTACAAGTTTAATGAACCAGTCCCGCCCACACTTTGACCTCTGACTTGAGCCTCCAAAACATACATCAGCGTTGTTAGTCACCTAGCCTGTAGTGAGTGGTTTTTTATGGATTAAACAGTATATACTGCGTGTGTGAAATGTGGTTAAAGCTTTACCATTTTCATGGAAACCTTTGCTAGATGATCCACATGCTGCTAGTGTTCCTAGCTAGAGCCTGGATTAAGGAGAGGGAGTGGGAAAGAAAGGGTGAGCGTTCTTTAAGAGCCTTCTGTGTTTCCAGGGGCATACCTTTTCTTGGCATGCCCGTTTGGCTTCTCATCAGGAGGCAGCTCAATGATGAGTTGACAGGATTGAGCATGATCGAAGTTATTTGGAGTCTTTGGTGAGCACTGGGTGTCCAGCATAAACACCTGCAGGAAGAATATATATACAAAGGGACAGTTCAGAAGCCCACATCTACCAACGTCACTGACAGCTGGCTAGCGACCCCGGGTAAGTAGTTTATTCTTTACCCATGTCTTATGAACTGGGATGACAATGGCTTCCACCTGATAGAGCTGATGAAATAAATTGATACATGTATATTACATATGCAGAGCAAATAATAAACATTGATTACCAACATTAATAATACCATTCTATCACATGTCAGTTCATTATCCTCTGAGTATGACACTAAGCAGTAATAACAAATACAAGGGGATTGGTATTAGTTTACTTTCTGTTGCTGTGATAAACTCCATGACCAAAAGCAACTTGGGGAGGAAGGAGTTAACTTCATCTTACAACTTTCAGGTCATAGTCAGTCCATGAGGGAAGTCAGGGCTGGAACTCAAGCAGGAAGGTGGAGGCATGAAGGATTATTGCTTACTGGCTCTGTCCCATGGCTTACTTGATCTGCTTTCTTAGACACCCAGGACTGCCAGCCCAGGGGTGGCCCCACATCAGTCATCAATCAGGAAGATGACCCACAGGCTTGGTCAGGCCAATCTGATGGAGACATGTTTTCAATTGAGGATTCCTCTTTCCAGATGTCCCTAGCTGGGTCAAAGTGTCAAAAAACTAACCAAGATACAAGCTACCTTTGTAAAAGCTCATATATATATAACATATATATGTATGTGTGTATGTATGCATGTTATTCATAACTGAGATACATACAAACATGTATATGTGCATATATGATGTGTGTACATAGAATATGCATGCACACACACATATGTTTTAGAGGGGCTTGCACATGCTGGGCAAACACTCTACCACTTTGCTACATCCCTTTATCTCTAGCTTTTATATCCAAGGCAGAAATAAGAAATGAAGACTCAGTCAACCATGGTGACACACGCCTTTAATCCCAGCACTCAGGAAACAGAGACAGACAGATATCTGTGAGTTTCAGGCCAGCTAGGGCTATGTCTTAAACAAATAAAGCTAAGATTCTCAGCTCCTTTCTGGATCACTTTCCTATTAGGACTCCTGGTGTGGCTTAGGCAGAGATGGCTGAAAAATTCCCAACATCCATCATACCTCTGCTCCAAATGGTCTCATTTCTTTGGACTTAAAGACCTTAGACTTTTTTTTTTTTAAGGAAACCTCTTATTTCCCATAGCTAGCTATTTTTAACTGTAAATATAGACGGAAGGTTTGGAACTGAAAGGGGAGAAACACCAAGTGGTGAAACACGTCCCTGTTCTTCTCCATTAACCACTGATTTCAGGAGAGGCTTCTCTATTGATGGTCCATCTGTTGTCGAGTTTGAAATAGGATCACAACTAGCTTGGAACTCATTCTATAGCCCAAGCTAGTCTGAATTCAGGGTCCTTCTGCCTCCTGAATGCTGGAATTAATTTGCCCCCTTGCCTAGCTGCCATTTTTATAGTCTACTGCATGCTTGCACACAGCTGAAAATACCACAGTGTAAACATGTGAAAAACAACCAAGTGTCATAGGTTTCTGCTTAGAGAAGCCATCCCTGAGGAGGGCCACCTTGGGCTTTGCTCTAGGCCCAACTTATTGCTGCAGCTGGCCACAGTCACCACACTGTTGAAGAGGCTCTTGGTTGCAGCCTTATTTTTCCTCTGTCCCTTCTCCTGCAGACACATCATGGATGCTTCCTAGGGACCTGCCTCTCTCTTCAGAATGGTCATGTCCCAGGACATTAGGAATGTGTTCAGCAGGTGAGGTGACAAGCTGAATATGGAAAGCTCTTCCTTTCTTGTCTCATTTGCCGAGCACTGCTGGGCGAAGTCCTTCAGAAGAAACCTGGATGGGAAACTTCTCAACAGATTCCCTGGATCTGACATTACAAGAGCCACCTGACATGGGTGCTTAAGAACCCAACCCGGTTTATATGAAGATGGTTTTAATGGTTGGCTACATTCAATTCAAATGTGCTAAGTCACTTAAAATATTAAGGACTGTATTTTGTATGGGTGATAAAAATGTAATGCCTGAACAATCTTCAGTCACCTGTATTTAGCAGAATTAGTATTTAGAAAACCCTTCTAAGTAGCCTAAGCAAGGTGTAGATGAAGTCCAGGCTGTAGGATAGGCTCTGATCTGAGTTCTAAAGAATACAACCTGCAAGGGGTGGTGTAGGGAGAACGAGCTAAAGTCATTCTGGTGGGAAAACGGTACTGACAGGGGCTTAGGGCCTTAATGTGTATGTCTTTAAGGGAGTGAGAGGTGCCTGGTGATACAGGACACTCAGGATGACTCTGAGCATGCATCTCTTACCTGCTGGGCCATGGCCCGGATGCGCCAGTACTCCGCCTCTGCACTCGGGGAGGAGGATGGAGCTGCTACCCGCACCTGGCAGCCTTCCCCACTGAAGCCCTCTGTGCCACTGTGGAAGCACCCTAGCAGGTCCTAGGGAGGGACAGCAAGCATTCATAGGGTTTGTCTGTGTTCAGAGTGCCAGGCCCAATCTGATACTGATAAAAAAGAACCAACCCAGTGTTTTTGCTTTTGGTTTTTCCCTCATGTTCTGCTACTATGCAGCTGTATGAGGAGGCAGACGGAGCTCAGGTGCCCAGTCTGACCAAGCATCAGGGGCCTAAAAAGGGCCCTCCTTTTCCTCCCTCTTCATCTTACCTTCACTGGCTTGAGAGTGGCAGAGAAGGCATCCTGCAGGGCACAGCACGCAAGTCGCCACATTTCCTCAGTGAACACAGGACCCGCAGTCACGAGGACGTACCTGCCAAAAGGCGTGTCCCGTGTCCAGAAATTCTGCATTCTCAAGGTTGAGTGGAGCATAAGATTATCCTGTACTTGCTCTGCAAGACTTCCTGTCTCCTCACTCCTGCCTTCCACCCCTCTGGTCGTCCACTGTCAAGATACTAATATCTAAACTGTTTTAATTTAGACACATCAATCGATTTCCATTGCAAACAGCCCCACATTTAACCTTGGGCTTATGTGTAGGGCTGTGTGCCCTTGATTCATTTTCCCATCCTGGCCCCGTTTGTTATCACTCTTCTACAAACCCTAACCGCATAAAACAAGACCCAAACTTTTATTATCTCCTTGTACCTGTTGTCTTGCTCTCACAACTGGAATATTATCAGCTAGTGAAGACTTACAATTGTGATTTCAATGAGATGTTCCAAGAAAGTCTCTGGTTTTGAATAGAGTCCCCAGTGAGTGGCTGTTTGGGAAGGATTAAGATGTGTGGCTTTGTTTAAGGTTTCCCAAGCCTCTTACTATCTCCAGTGTAGGGTACTCTCTGCTTACAGTCTGAGATGTGAACTCTCAGCTACTCTCCTGACACACCCTTGCTCCACCATCATGGACATGAAGCCTTTGGAACTGTAAGCCCAATTAATCGCTCTCTTCTAGAAGTTGCCTTTGTCATGGTGTGTGTTCATTATAACAATAGAAAAATAATGACGATCACTTTGAGTAGGAACCAAGTGTCACCATTATTACTATTCTGAACCCTGCTCTCTTGTCCTTTCTGGGTATTTATCATTAACTCTTCCGTGGAGGTCAATGTTATCAGTTTTCATTGACCCTCTCTCTGGTGGTTTTATTATTTTTCTTTGAGACATTGCCTTGCTGTGTAGCCTAAGGTGGTTTTGAACTCAAACCCTCTTTTCTCTACCTACTGGGTGCTAGGATTACAAGTGTGTTTGTGTCTAGAGGCTATGTCATCACTCTCAGTATCTACACTAAAGAGATAGAAGGGCCTAGGTATCTAGTTACGTTCTCACAAGAAGAATTTTATGTTCTCATTGTATATAGGATCAGTACTCTGCATCCCAAAATGGGACTTGTTAAAAGCAGGAATGGGGCATGAGAACAAGATCCTAAAACCTAAGAGAATCCCCAAAAGGGGTTCCTAGGACCCAGGAACAGATTGAGGCAAACTACCTGGTGGTTAGGAGCTGGTAGTGGACCCTCATTCTCAGGTTTCACTCACCATGCTTCACCATTACTTCCTTCCTCTTTTGTCTCCAAGGCAACCACCCATCACTTTCCCTACCTCCACTTTGTCTACCCCCATCTACACAAAGTACTTATAGTCTAAACACCAAAAATTTATAATTTATAAATTAGTTATAAAAAAAGCGATTTGCTACCATAAAGATAATGCTTTTGGATTCCATAATAAAACTCAACCTTTGGGGAGAGCCAAGGGACCCTCTTCTCACCTAATGCAGGAGCAGCCAACTCTGGAGATAGTTTCTGTGGGCTTGGCCACACAGGCCACCAGCAGCTCAAAGAGATCCTTCAGCATGGTGTTGATCATGCTCTCATACCTGATGTCTACAGGAAGGAGTAAAAAGGTTCTTAGGACTCCGGTGTAAAGGGGGAGAATGAGACGGCCATCTCTGGCCAAAGAAGGAAGTCTAAGACATAAAAAGATATACTTGGGAAAAAGAAAACAAGAATGGTATACCCTCTCAACAAACAAAATACAGCAAAGCAATGTTTATTTTTTGGAGTCCTTTTCCCCAGTTTTGACATGTTTCATTCAGTTTATAGATACAGCAAGATGAAATGTGGTTCACTTTTTTTTGTGTAAAGTTCAGCATATTATTAAGCTATTCAAACAAGACAGAATATAATATATGGCTTAAAAATGAGTTGCTGGAAAAAGTGCTTCTAAATAGGAAAATTTGAGCATGCTTTCCTTGGTGCTGGAAACTGAATTAACATGGAAGTGCTCATGGAAAACAAAACAATCTTGTTTCCGTTTGGTGAGTTCTGAACCTTGTCAATCTGGCTTCCATCGGCACATCATTTGCAGACTGAAGGAAGGAGATATCCCCACACCAGTCTGTTTGTCAACCCCAGGAATGCATCTGAATGTTCTTCCTAGAGCCCTTGTGATGCCACAGAAGCAAATTTTAGTCGTATTGTCCACACCCCACCCTGTGCAAGCAAGGCAAAAGTCTGCTCAAGAATAACAACCCATTTAGACACATAGACATGTGTCTGCATGCTTAAGTCTGCCCCTCTTCTTCCAGCTCTAGGACCTCCCCTCAACTGTGGAAAATCCCTCCTACTCCATCAGCTGTGGGGAACCCTCCCTCCCCCATCAGCATTCTTACTTTGCAGGACAATTTGTCCTCACATCTTATTCTTGCTTTAGACTCCTTGGGGTCAACACTCTATTTGGTTTCTTTTGTCTTTTCTAGCAAGGAGGCCTCTTGACACTTTGTTTAGAAGCTGTTTCTTCTTCCTCCCAAACCTTCCAAAGCTGCTTATGAGCAAGAATCCCACTTTCACAGAGGTCCCTGCTCAGGTGCCCAGGCTGCTGTCCTGCTTATCTGTCCCTTTCAACATAACTTCCCTAGCATTTTTTCTTTCAAAGTGCCACCGACATTAAGAAACTTCCCATAATCCCTTCCCTGATAATTAATTTCTTGCTGGTAACTGGAGCCTTTCCTAAATTCTATTTCTTTTATTTGCCCTCTTTAGATGAAGAAGCATAAGGTACCTCACTTCTGTATACTTTGGCTATGGGGATTTTTAAAGGTTATGTATTTGAATATGCCTTCCCCTCCCTATGCATTGCTATGCTTGACCTGCTACTAGGTATTATATCTTCAACAACAAGCATAGAGCATTCCATTTGATAATTTTATACAGGCTGCATGCATATCAATTTTCCCTCCAATGATATGCTATTAGATTACTGGTTCTAACCACATTGTTATATTTCGTTTGTTCCCCGGACAAAGGCATTTACAACAGCCATTCACTAAGCACTTTGAGATAATGATGCTACATGCAGAAGCAATGCCCACAAGGATTGGCTCTGGCACTGTAGCTACCTGAGTGTAGAAAGCTTTGGATGTGCTCCACCACCAGCTCGCAGGACAGACCAATAGCATGCTTGAAGTTAGCAGATGCCACATCCCAGTAGGAATGGTCCTTGTGGCTACGACGGAGCCACAGAGCCATCACAGGAAGGAGAAGGTGAACGACTGCATAGATTCCAAACCCTGGGCCTGGTAAAGGAAGGGAAGGGTCAGAACCGTGATTGCAAGAGGAGTGGGGGTTTCTTGCTATGGCTGGTATCAAAGATCTCTTTCAAAAGAGCTCCCCAGTATCTGAGAAAATATGGAAGAATTGACAACTCACTGGGGGTAATAACAGGAACATTTTTCTTCATATTTTAGCTCTGTAGGTATATGAATACCCATGCAAATTCAAATATCACAAAGCTAAAATGTCACTTAATCTCTTAGATTCAGATGCATAAATACACAGATGCATAAAGAATGTCAAAATATATAATATATATATTTCTATAGGACATAGGTTTGTTTATTAACATTCTGGGTCTCACTGTTGCCCAATCAGGCCTTGAACTCCTGGACATATGTGTTTTCCTGTGTGAGCCTCCTGAATAGCTCTGTAGCTACAGGCATTTCCCACCACACTGGCTGAGAGCTTTAAAAACTACTTTTTGATAAATAATAAAGAACAAAGTTTATATTACAAACAATCCTTATTTTTACTGACATATATTATTTCCATTATACATAGGTGTAATTTACTATCAATTTCAGTACTGACAGACAATTAAGATGTGGGATTTTTTATTCTGTAGACAATGTTATAAAGAAAATATTTGTAATTTCTTAAAAACATTAGTATATTTAAATTTTTATTTATTTTAAAAGCAAGATAAAAGTAGAGTAGGCTGGTTCATGCTTCTATTCGTTGGGCATTTACAACAGCTAGATTACCAGTTTCAGGCTGATATGGGCTAAAGAGTAAGACCCAGTAAGAAAAAAAGCCCAAATAAGAGAAATATACAAAAGATAACAAACATGAAAATTACATAGTATATAGAGAGTGGGGCAAAACTTGCCTGCAGGTGTAATTCTATTTTAACATATTTCCTTAAAGTAGTTTTTGAATGCACATATATGTATGTATGTGTATTTAGAAATACATTAGTTGATTCCACATTTAAAATAATGCCTTATAAATGTCATTCACTCTTATTAACTGCTTCTCACTTAGTGTTCACAATTTTTATTTTAGCATTTAAGAGAGTTCAACAAAGATATTTTTGGCACTAAACACCATTCATATGTATCATGCGTTAATTAATATGAGAACTGAAAATGACACTAATGAGATGTACTGAGAAGTGTTGCATAACTCAATGGAATGCTTTTAGCTTTTAAACATGAGACTAGCTGCAAACTTTGCAATGGGTTTTGAGAAGGTGTTAATAATCAAATCTTCATAACAATGAAGAGACATCTTCTCACTGTGGGATTAACTAGTAGTTTCATGAAGGTTCTAATTCTATTAGTAAAAGCTAAAATTTCAGAGTTGGAGAGAGGTCTTCAGATATTAAGAGCACTGGCTGCTCTTAACTGAACTCTGGTACTTTGGATTCCCAGCATCCACATGGCAGCTCACAACTGTTTGTAACTCCAGTTCCAGTAGATCTAATGCCCTCTTCTGGCCTTTCCAGGCACTGTATGCACACAGTGCACAGACAATTATGCAAGCAAAGCACCCATAAAAAACAAATAAAAACACCTTATATTTCTATAAATTTTCTTTGACTGAGGAAGCTTTGGAATGAAGAGTATGTATGCTAAGTTTTTAAAACTCATATCAAAAGATGCATTTCTAAGGCCTCTTCTACACAGGGAGAAAGTATTCAGGCATATGTGCTGGCCTGACCTTGGGGTTCTGACAGGATGCGTCTTCAGCTGCAGCTACTAAGAGCACCCGCTGTACACGTTCACTATGCTCCCTTTTAAAAGGGCCCTGCCCACCTCCCATCTCTCTGTCTGTTCCTTTCTCTGCTTCTCTGCCTGTCTCTGTTTATCCTCCCCTCCTCTCTCTCTGCCTCTCTCTTCTGCTGCTCCTGTCCCCAGAGGTCAGTTTCCTTGCTCCCCTTCTTTTTATATTCCGTTTACTTAACAAAAACCCCTCCCCGTGAACTCGGTGCATGGTGTCTTTCTTGTGCCACTTTTTAAATTACAACAACACAGTCCTAGGCACTATGTGTTGTCTCCAACTCTAATCACGTGACAAGACAATGTGTGCTCATGAGTGACAGATCTATTGAGCTCTCCTGTCAGTCCTGGGGCTGCACAGGCTGTAAGATCTGGCCAAGAAAGAAGGCTAAAACCATGGCAAAGCCATCTTGCTTATGGAAACACTGATGGATCGATGTGGAGTCCAACAGCATCGAACCACACATCTTTTGTAGAAATTTCTGGGACATACCTGACCCATCACTTCACTGTGGCCATTCAACACATGATTCCTGAACATCTATTGTACATGAAACTTTGTATTAAATATAAGAAACAGTGACAACGGGGAAACATCCAAAGAGATACCTTCTTGGAAATAGTTACATGCCCGACAACCCCTCCTCCAGTAGAAACTGATGTAGACACTTACCGGGTGTTTTGGTAATATCTCTCAACAGCTCAAAGAGTAAATCTAAGGTTGGTGGTTGATGTTGCCGAGGGCAGTTGGACACAGCTGCTGTTAGCTGTTCCAACAGGATGATCCAAACTTCTATCAGACCTGGAAAACAAAAAGCGGACTCCTCTGAAACCCAGATATCCATCAGGAAGCATCCTCTCAAGATCTCAGCGAGCACTGCTTATGAATGACACTGGGGTGACAGTCATGGCTTGGAGTGTTAGCCCTCAGTGCCTATGAGAGGCAGAGATTGGTTAATATGGTCTGACAAAGGAAAACACAAGACTCAAAATTCTTCCCTAACTCCCCACTTCAAAAATGACAATCATGTATGTAAATTCTACACTGAAATGACTGTCAGAATTCTTGATAGTCTAATCAAATGATAAAGACATAAAATTGTCCATTTAGTTTTATTTACTGTTTTCTTGTTTGTTTTTCTTGTGAGATGGGGTCTCTTGGAGCTCATGCTTGCCTCGAACTTGCTATTTAGCCAAGGAACCTTTAACTTCTGATTGACATTTCCCACCTCACATATATGCAACACACAAAACATCTAAACAGTTCTGAGAACTGATATATTCACAGACACTATCATGGGTTTCCAGTATACATAATTATCCTGCCCATTGAAAAGTACAAGCATTTACAAAAATCATAAGTATATGTAGAATATACAAAGCTAGGCATAATAGTTGATGTAGCAAAATTTATAGTCAGTCACCTCCCAAGTGCTGGGATTTCAGGCACTTATTTCATACCCTATTTATGTGATGATGGAGACTAAACCCAGGGCATCATAGCTTTACTGTCTATTCTTTTAAAAGAACAAAATTAGCCACTTTCATTATTTTTTATAACCTTAGTGGCATCAACTACATGTATCATGTTGTGTAATCATTAATACTGTTTCCAAAATTTTGGCATCTCACACAGACACTGTCGTTATTAACCCTTAGCTCTCTATTGTCCCCTAACTCCAGCTCCAATTATCTCCTGACCTTGCTTTGGTTACTAAGCGTAGGGAGTTGGTACATTTGCCATTGGCATTCAAATCACTGGAGGAGGTGTAATGCCAGAAATGGTCACCTGGCCTGTTTTCCTGTGTTTAATAAGCCATAAAGGTTATCTGATGAGGGATACAGTTATACTTCAGGCTAGAAAACAGCTTTGATCACTAGACTGTGGTAATTAGGGCTGTAATGAGCAAGAAAGACACACGTTGAGTGATCCCGAGTTTCCACTAACTTCTATGTTCTACCATATAAGCCTTGGAAATGACCCTAGAATTCATAACCTTGGCCCATATCTTCATCTCTTCGTCATTCTCTCCACAAGCCTACTGAGCATTGCCTAAGAGAGTTCCTTAAATGCCTGTTTGAGTTAGACCATTTGGCTGGAGAGCCCCTGGGACTTCCTTGTCTCCACATCTCTGCCCTCTGTGCTGTGGTTGTAGATGCCTTTGTCGATGCCTGCCTTTTATTTGTTACTCGGGATCTGAACTCAGGTCCTCATGACTACACAGCACGCAATTTACCCGAGTCATTTCCCCAACCCTGTTAAAAATTTAATACTAACTTAAAGCTTTTACTTTTGTGCTTTTCCAATTTACTAAGTTTCATACATAATTATAATTTTAAGTCCTTAATGAATTGATGATTGAGCACTAATAACTGATGTGGAGATAGATACTGGGCTGAACTTTAATCTGCAAGAAGATGGGCCTTTGAAATAAAATTGATTACTGATTTGCACAAATAAGTTGGGGATACTTGCTGCAATCTCTCCCACTCTTGACTGTTATCAATTTATAGCCAGCTGGTCATTTATTATACTTTTCTTCTTTTTCTCTCTCTTTGGTCCAGGGCAAAACCCAAGACATTTTATAGACAACAGCATTAGCTTCTGCTCTTAACTACATTGGTTGAAGGTTTCAAATATTCAGTCAAAATTATTCTTTCTCACAGTTTAATTATTCGTTACATTAGATTTCTATTCCTCCCCATAATGTTTTCTCTGATTTTTATGAGGTCTTACCATTTAAGATCTCCATCAAACACTGTATACTTCTAACCTCTCCTATAATTGAGTGACAAAAATAAAAACATCCTCTAAGAGTGTCTCAAATGACCCGGACTTGGAAAGTAGGCCTATTGAAGAGTGTCATTTACATTTCCAGATGTGGACCGGATGAGGTCTTCTGAGTACACAGGCAGCAGGTGCGGGCAGGCATGCACATACTGGAAGATCACTTGGAGTTACTAGATAGAAGGCGGGTTTGTAGAAGATTGCATGCCACCTAATTTGAAACAAAGTCTTTAAAAGCATTCTTTTCCTTAGCCCACAGGCTTTACCAGTCAGAGTCTCCCTTCAGTAATGGCTTAATTCCCCCTATTTCTAACCAAGTAGTCTTAGAGGGGATGTAACTGTGTTTCCTTGAAACTAGTGAAGGCAGTTGCTAGCCTATATGAGCACCAGAGCAATTTTGTCCTGATTTGCTAAATTCAAGAGAAATTAGAGTTTGAAACTACTTGGTGGGGTCCACATAACTGCAATGGTTTTACACCAAGGCAGCAATGTGAGAGGAATGTCTTAGTTGGTGACTTTAAGGAGTCCTTGGAAACTCTGGTTAAACTTATCCTGATAACAATTATATAAAAACATGGGAATGGATGACCACTCTTATGATCTGTAAACTAACTTATTCCCTAAAATTCGGGGATTAAGAACACAACGAACCATCCTAGTCAAGTCAACAAACTTACCAGTGTCGTCATCAAAATCCGACAGGACTGATTCAATTCCATCTTCGCTGCTGGCTGACTGCTCCTGAAGCCTTCGTGGCAAGCTGGCAAGCCGCCCACTAAGGAATATTGGCTTTAAGGGCATTTTGTAGATCTTGGCTAATAACTAAATGAGAAGACCAGACCAAATAGTGCATTTAAAGATTGGAAAATTCTCAGTGTTAGAGAACAGTAGGATTATAAACCACTATAAGGGCTCCTGAAGAATAAACTTTCTTATGATTTGCATTTTAAAGGCAACAAAAGCATTTCTATCAAGAAGCAGATGCAATAACGCTCACTGGCAACAGAATGGTGACTAATTTTTCAACATCAGAGTTTTATATATTTTTAAAAACTCTCTCAGGTTACTGTGAACATGTCAAATAGTTTTGTCTGTGGAGGATCCCAGAGAAGAGTCCATGGGAAAATGGGCACCAGATTCCAGCTTCCCCTTCCCACGACCCAACCTCCAAGGAAGCAGAAAAGCAAGAGAAACCCGGGAGATGGAGCGCTCTGAGGTCAAGGTGGAGGAGATGAAAGTGTCTCTCTTGGGTCTCAGCGAAAGACTTTTGCTGATGTCTTATGAATACCCTCTGAGGCAGCTGTGGGACGTGGAGCTGTGTTTGCCCCCCTCCCCCCCAGTACCTGAGAACAACGTCTGAGGTAATCCAGAGCAGGCAAGCACAGGTCTGTGGAAGTGGCTCCCACTCCGGGGACACAGTCTCCAATCTCTTTACAGTCCACCTCCCCTAGGGCAGCATGGGGACAGAGACAAAATTACCCATGTTCTCCAATCATGACAGCAGACCTGCTTACTCACATATTACCCCAATAAATACACATGGAAGGGGTGGGGAGGAAAAACGACAGCAGCTCGTATAATCCCAACGTGATTCCGCTCCAAGAATGTTCTCCCTAGGAGGAACACTTGGTTTGCTCCGGTCCAGTACTCTGGTGGCTGAGAGAGCATTTCTGCACACCAGCACATTAATTCACGTCTCTGCTGGATGATGAGACTTCTGAGGCTTTGGCGACAGAGAGCGGTCCCAGAGGCAGGCCTTATAAGGCTGGAATGAGGCTCTTGGCCTCTCTCTTTGGATTTTATCTGCTGCCAGCATGGGGTACTAAATGAAGAGCCCAGGAAGAGCAAACATACGGGGTTTGGAGTCATAGGAAACTTAATTGGACTTAAATTAGTTTATTTTCATAGAGCTGTAGAGATTTAACCCATCTCTGGAAAAGATTTTTCTATAGGTTAAAAAATGAGAATTATAATTTTTATTTTCAGTGTCATGAATCTATTTCTATACTTCTAATAAAATTATCCCACAGCACTGTGATTATGGCTAATTGTCTGCAATTGTAGCAGCAAGCACCCTTCCCTATGGGTAACCAGACATAATTACTAGGCATTAATTAAAACTCAGAAGCAATGAGGCATGCTTCTACAAAAAAGAAATAAATGAATTCACATTTTAGATTAGGGTTGGCAAACTTTTTCTAAAGTTCCCGAGAGCGAGTATCCAAGGCTCTGTAGGTCATCCTGCCTGGGTTGTGACTTCATTCCTGTTGCTCTAGCACAAAGGTAGAATAAAATTGTGTTCAGGAAAACTTGTTAGGGATTTCGATTTGAATTGTAAGTTTGCCAGTTCCTGGTTTACAGTCATATACCTTACAACTGAAAACAGAGGCCAGGGCGAATTTGTGAAGAAAACAAACAAAACATCTGGAAATGAATAATAGCGTCATTTCCTAGCCTCTCAATATTAGCAGGTGTTACCTTTTCTATGTTGTATACCCAAGTAATGTTGGCTCTCGAACCGGGTGATACACAGGAAGGATGGCTGTATGGGGTGCTCTGTCTTTCCCACTGAACCCCAAGCCTTACACCTTGACTCTACTTCATAGACTGCACAACAAAACAGAATCCACCTTTTCAAAATATCTCCCAAGTGCACATTAATAATTTGGCATCTCTACATTCAGTGCCTAACTTTTCTTTAAGATAAGGTCTCAGTTTTCTAACACTCTGTCAGGCATGTTTGCCTGACTATTTCACAGATGCTTGATGTGTCTAACTGTCCAAGGAAGATTCTTTACCTTTTCTTCTTTGCTATGGACTAAGTACTTGTACCCACATGACATGAAAACATGAGTGGACAATTCCTAAGTTTTAAATTACATGTTTTTGTCAGCGACAAGATGGATGTGTTCTGCATCCAGGCTGGATATAGCACCCACCTATGGTTTCTTTGTAACCATCTGGGTTACCAAACTGCTTGATGTGATATCCACGTATTGTAGTTTTTTTTAAATTTTACTATCTATTTTTATTTTTATGTGTGTGAGTATTTTGCTTGCATGAATGTCCCTGGAGAGGGCAACTGTATGTTGTAACAGAACATGGTAAGGATTGCCTATAGCTCAGACTAATAACAAATAAATTCTGTGCCTCTGTTTTGTTCTTACTTCAAAATTAAGGGTGATACAAGTGTGACAACTTGTGTCCAGTTTCTTTCACAGAGGAATGATTAATGCATCAGTCATCCATTGAGAAGATATACAAACATCAAGTTTCTATTTTCCTTATTTCTGAGAGTCTCAGGCTCCACACCCCGGAGCTCTCTGTGTAAACCTCTCAGGCGTGCAGATGTCTTCTAAACTTGTGGTTTAAAGACTAACTTCCAGGGATCATTTCTATAGTTCGTTACTAAACTTGTGGTTTAATCCCGAGTCTTCTCTTCATCTCACCCAGATGATCTGTGCTCTGTAAAACCCAGCTCCAGCCAGCCATAAGACTTCACCCTATTAAATGTTTCTAATTTCAGCATCTAACCACCTACATGGTCCCTAAAATACACCAGGACTTCAAGAAGGGGGAAGCTGACTCATCCAAAACACACACTGCAATTCCGAAGGCTAGAGGAGGCATTCCTAAATTTACTTTCTGACTGCCAACCGTGATACTGAAGGGAACGGTTTCCTACACAAGGTCAATTACTGAAGATTAAATGGAATATCCTAAGATTAAAAAGGAAGTTGGTATAAAATAATGTACAGATTGAGAATGTATTGCATCACAAGATATTTTATAAAGTAAAAAAAAATCAACTTCAAAGTGCAGGGAGCCTCTGAACCCATGTGCCCATATCCCAGGATGCACGCTTGCTCTTGCACCCCGCCTCCAGGGATGTCTGTACAAAGTCATGGGTGAAAAGGTCTACCATGACTGTGAGTGTCACTAGAGGAGAGTTCCACTTACCCAGTCCTTTGACGAACTTCATAAGGCACATGATGTAACTAGTGGCTGCGTTAGCAAAGACCTGAATGTTGTCAGTGTTGAGAAAAGCTTCAAACACATCGAACACGGGAGCCTGGCCTTTTCCTGAGGGAGGAAGGGGATAGATTGTAAGGAAGTGAGGTTTTAACCCTTCGTGGTGCTTACGCTTCCAGAATCTCCTAGGTAGTCTTAGAAGAGTCACTGGAGAAATGTTTGGATCTTTTGACTGAATAGCTAGCCTATCTTGCTGCTTCATTTAAATGGGAGCTATGGGGACGCTGGGTAGATAATGGAGGGTCGAGCTGGAGGAACACAGACCCGGAGCAATGTGTGGTCTACAGTACAGTAAACATGGGGCTTCTGAATGTTTTGGCACAGGAGACTGAAGAATATCTATAGAAGAGCCTCTGGGGAAATACACTCATTCATTCATTCCTGTGCAGGAGACACAGAAGGCCCGAATATGCTTGTCATAGGAAACCATGCTTGCAGAATTGTCAGTCAGGTGGCTCTTTACTGGCATCCAGGAACTTGATTCTCAGAATATTCCTGGGCAAGTAATCTCATAAGATGCTTCACTATCCTAGGCTGTGCAAAAGTTTTAGTTTATACTGAACATCTGGGAGTTGGTATATGCCAGGTAGAGTGTGTCTATGTGACCAGTTTCAACATAAACGGACTTCTTATTGCTGCCACTTTCACTGCTCAGGGAAGAATTCCCTGTGTGATGTTCTATGGGAAGGCAAGGAAACCTATAGGATCCTTCCAGATTCTCTGTCTTTTTACCTTATAACCTGGCTGTGCCCTCATTATGCTACCATAGTGAAACTTAGTCATAAGCCATGCAGTAAATCTTATCATAGCTGCCAGCTCCATCTGACAAGTCCTTCTGCAGGGTTTCTGAATATTGATAAGGCCCTGGGGATCACTGACACAACACCCCTGGACTCCGGGCATGCCTATCTATTTCTAGCCCGATCCAAATTCCCTAATTATAATTCCCTGTTTTATACTTTTCTGTCTCCTTACTTGAAAATAGATACAGGCTTAGTGTACCTTTTCCTAAATGCTGGGGACTAGATGGTTTTCAGAATTTGGAGTTTTTCAAAGTTTGAAATATTTGCTAAAATTTACTGAGACTCTGAAATCCAATGTTTTGGGTTTTGCAGCATTTTATATTTTCGGATGTTCAAGTTGTGACATTTCCCTGTATGGTCTCAGGAAGTAACTTTGTATAGCAACACAGAGGGGACCAAAAACATCAGCCAGACCTGATGAGCTCAGAACTCTGGGTCAGCTGGCAACAATCCAACCCCAGGTCTTAGCCTCATGTTAGGTCCAGCTGACAAAACATGGCTGGCAGAATGGCTCTCCTCCTGCTCTGTTGATGAGCCAAGACTTGGCCTAAGGAACGAAGGTGCCTGCCATGGCAAGAATCACCCAACTGTTCTTACCCATGGAGTAGTCCCCAACCAGGTACTCCTTCACCTCCGACTTGTTTCCACTGTGCACTGTCTCCAGAGCACTGAACAGGGGTCTCCATCCTGACTGGATCTGCGTGGAGCACACCTCAACCAGCTCCCCGATGGAGGTGACCACCTGCTCGGGGAAGGCAGAAGTGGTTAATTAACATAAGTAGAACTTGTAGGAAAGGTGGCGGGCTTCTCTGCCCTCCCCCTCCCATTTCTGAGTTAATTTTAGCGCGAGAGAAAAACACAAGTGACACAGACTTGCTTGTTTTCCTTGTAACTAATGTTGCTGAGTAAATTTCCACAAGAAAGCTCCTTCTGTGAGCTTGCTTTTTTAAAATATGTATGTATGTATGTATGTATGTATGTATGTATGTATGTAGTATGTATGTATGTATGTAGTATGTATGTATGTATTATGTATACAATATTCTGTCTGTGTGTATGCCTGCTGGCCAGAAGAG
>LOEQ01003858.1:27828-41561 GCA_001685075.1 Bramus lutescens
ACACACACACACACACACACACACACACACACATACACACACACACACAGGATGTTGAGGTGAAGAGGTTATCCAAAACAAAGATTGCCAGCTACTTATCACCATGTTTTGCACAGATAAATTAAAAAATTCAATAAGCTTTTAAAACTATAGTTATATTAGACATATTCTAACTTTTAAAAACCTTGTTAAAATTTATTTTTGTAGCCAGCATTAATAGATATCTAATTTAATTAAAAGTAATCCCTCTTTGTTCTTCTAAGAAATTCTATCAATATAGCAACAAATTTTTTCTGTATTCAAAGATAATTATATTTACACACTGAGGTCTTTCTTATATTGGCAGGAGGTATCTAATGGAAAACACAGCATACACACAGCATAGGCACATAGCATACATAGGACACATATAACACACACAATACATACCGGCACACACATATCTTACACATACCAGCACACACACAGTACACATAGTGCACACACAGTGCATACAACAGTACTCAAGTAGGAACACACAGCTCACATTCACACACGTATACCAACAAACACCAGCAAAAAAGCCTACACACACAGTGCACATACTCACAACATATACACACATAGCAAACACCAATATACAGCACGTAAGCACACACAAACATCACACACCAAACACCACAAACACACACACATAGTTTGGTAGTCTATTAAGTGCTCTGAGACTTCAGATAATACATTTATTACGTTGTGTATGCTAGTCTCATATAATTTCAACAATTGCTCTGCTCTCTACCAGCACCAAATTGGGCTACATTTTTAAATGTTTTCAGGCATTAATTTCTTAGCTAAATGCACCTGGTTATTAACAGAAATACTAAGACAATAGACATCCTGCCTGCTTGATTTTGTAGGTCAAATATCACTGTGCCCTACTATGAAAGGGACATAGTCACAAGTGATGATTTGGGATTCAAGCAGTGAATATATTCTTAAACTTAGAAAAGCCGTTGGATGCTGCCTAATACAGTCACAATGCTGATGTAGTTTGTGAGACTCCCTATGCTTCCAAGGTTGGAACACATGACTCTCCTGCCTTAGCTTCCAGAATGGTGGGGTTTTAGCTGTGTGCCCATGCCTGGCTATATGTAAGTATATCTTGTAACGAGGATTAGAGATGACTTGGCCTATGACGAGGTGTATATTAGTACCATTCCCAATTTGTGATAATGAACAGACACAAATAATATATAGATATATGAAGATTGCTCTTAAATTTTTAAGCCACAATTTCCAAAAGGAGTAGCCAATTCAAATTGTAATGCTTATGAGAAATTACAGTTTAATGCCCAGTAAAAGAATATGAGTAAAAAAAAAGATGGTAACAGTAGATAAATATTTATGAAGTATTTTCTTTGCTATTTTGTGTTTCCAATTAGGATTCTATTTTGCTTCCGGGTCTCTTAGCCATTTCTTTTCCTTTTGCTTTATCAAAGAGACTCCAGGAGTGTTACACTCTCTCTGACACCCATGTGCCACTTCCGGGATCCAGAAACACTTCTATAGCCAATTTACTGGATAAATAGGAACAAGGGATTATTCTACCAGTCAGAACATGTGCACACTGTATGAGCCAGTGGGGAGTAAGCCTCAGTGTAACCGTTTCTACAGACATTATCAGGCAGGTCAATGTCAAAGTCAGGACAGGAAGCCAGGGCTCTCTGAGCCCAGCCAGTGAATGCTCTGCCTGGTGCCCTAGCCAATCCCTGTCTGTTCCCTTTATAGGAGGCCTGGGCATAATGACTGTATGCTGAGCGGATAGATAAGGCAATGTCATATGTGACTGGGGCCCACAAACATTTCCAACATCAAGACATGTTGCCAAATAGTTGAGGCAATAGTTGGTTTTCCTTCTTTACCTTAATGTGGCTCTTAGGCATCAATAAGTATCATACTTCTGGGTTCCTGGGTGAAAATTTTTATTATTTTCTTTTGTGCGCACGTGTGTGTATACATGTGAGCATGCATGTTCATATGTGTGTAGGTGCATGTGTGCGCACATGTGCTCAAGCCTGAAGTCGACGATGGGCATCTCCCTTGATTGCTCTCATTCCACACATTTGCTGCTGCAGGTTCCCTTACTGAACCCAGGGCTTGTCAACTTCTGCCAGCCTAGGTAACTAGCTTGACTTAGGGATCCTGTTCTTGCCTCCCAAGTGTTAGGGGTCCAGGGCGCTACCAGGCCTGCCTGGATTTTTATGTAAGCCCTGGGGATCTGAACTCCAGTTCTCACCCTTGTGCACTTAACACTTTGTTTACAGAGCCATTGCCACAACGCATGGTATGGGATTTTGTAGCAAGAATCAACAAAACATTGAATCTTTACTATTTTCCAAGCCATGTTCTAGGTGCTGCACAAGTTATTACTTAATTCAACCTCATAACTACCCCATAAGAAATATTTTTAAAAAGAACCTCATTTTACCAGCGAGGAAGCCAGGGTCTAGTGAGTTGTCAGACATGGTAGCAAAACCAGAGACTTAAGTACAGACAGTCTGCGGCAGACCTGGAACTCAGGCCTCAGAGTTCATTCGAAGGATGGTGTGTGGTGGGGGGAAGACAATGCCTTCAGAAGATAGAAAGAGGGCTGGGAGATAGCTCAGTTGAAGAAATGGTTGCCTTTGCCATCCCAAGGACCTGAATTCAACTCCTAGGACCCACATGAAAGCAGAGTGTCGTGGCTCATCCTTGTAAGTAATCCCAGAATGGAGGAAGCAGATGCAATGAGGGCCTGCTGGTTGGCCAGCCTAGCCCACTCAATAAGCTCCAGAGAACCTGCTTCATAAATAAACAAACAAACAAACAAACAAATAAATAGAAAGAAAAGAAAAAGGTGGATGGTTCCTGAAGAACATGCAAAGTTGTCTGCCACCTCTCTCTCTCTCTCTCTCTCTCTCTCTCTCTCTCTCTGAAGCACTTTCAGTATCTGGCTAATACAAGTTCTCCTCAGCTGATTTTGAGATCAGACAAATGAATATAAGCACAGCCACAGGCAATCACCAGCTTAGCATCCTTGTGTGGTAGGCTAGCCTGGCATACCTGTCGGCCTGGGTGGAAAGGCTGAGGACCACCTTGGTGGCACTGTTCCCACTCAGACTGCCTCCCCGGAAGTCTGAGGTCCGGCCACGGCTGCATTCCCGAACGAGCTCCTGGATGGAGCGTGGCTGCACCACAGGGGCTGTGCTCAGGGAGGGGCCCTGCTCCAGGGTCTGCTCCTGGCACGAGCCCTCACACTCAAGGTCCCCAAGGAGGCCAGAGCTCCCAGATGTCTTCTGTGGCTGACGGATGGTCAGAGGGGGCTGGGAGGTACCGTCACTGAAGTGGGTGTGCTCCAATGTGCCCACATACTCACATACCCTAGAAAGAACCAGACAAACAGGAAGTTAATACCATAGCCCAACACTGCCAGCTCTATCCATCCCATAGCGAGAGAAAAGGAAATCCAGCTAGCCCTAGAATTAACCCCAGTTTTCCCCCTTTTCTCTTACCATATTTGGCACTGCCATTTCCTTACTATGTATGTTACTATGTAGAGACACAAAACTTGTTTTAAGTTGTAGCAATCTTGGCATAGATGAAGGAGTCCTCAGATTCTGTCACCCATCACTCTTCTAGGGAAAAGATAGGCAATAGGTCCCTATTCTTCACTTCTGTGTTGCTTGGTTTACTGGCTTACTAGATTTCTCATTTGAGAAGTTTCCCTTAGGACCAATTCTGCTCCATACTGTGCTCTGATACGAGCTGAAAAGCATTTCCTATTGACCGGACCCCACAATGAGTATGCCCATGACAGACAGGCTCTCTCAACACAGTAGAACTCTACCAAGCTATGATGTGTCTTGCTGTGGGACAATGGTCTTATACCCTGTAAAGACTTGTCACCTGTATTGGTTTAATAAATGCTGATTGGCCAGTAGCCAGGCAGGAAGTATAGGTGGGTGACCAGAACAGGAGAATTCTGGGAAGAGGAAAGGCTCAGTCTGCAGTCATCATCCAGATGCAGAGGAAGATGAGAATGCCTTACTGATAAAGGTACCAAGCCACATGGCCAACACAGACAGGAATTATGGGTTAATATAAGGTGTAAGAATTAGTTAAGAAGAAGCCTGAGCTAATAGGCCAACCAGTTTATAATTATATGTAGACCTCTGTGTGTTTATTTGGGACTGAATGGCTGTGGGACCAGGCAGGACAGAAACCTCTGTCACCAGTGTCTGAAGCTGATAACTCCATATATCTCATGTTCAAGTAGGGATTGGAGCTGGGGAGGGTCCCTAGCGATGGCAACATCAGAATAGACATGTGTAACTGCCAGGTCCAAAGTGCCTGCTCCTAGCTGAATTTGGGATTAAGATGCTTTCTAAGACATCCTTTATCCCAGATAATCTAGTTGTTGTCCAAGGGCATCCTGGATAAACCACTGTGGTGTGCTCTAATCTGGGATGTGTAGAACTCATCCCATATATTACTCGGGCACCACCCAACTCTCCTTCTTGGTTTCCTTGTAAGACCGATGCAGAACATCTGGTCATCTACTTCTGTGTCACACCCCTTTCTATTCTGGGCTGTTCCATCCTGGTCCTTTCACATGTTCTTCTCAAGTTGGTTGGTTTTACAGTGCTTGGATATTGCACAAGCTCTTCTCTTAGGAATTCAACCAACACTTGTGGTTTTATTAGGGCTTGTGACGTGAAACTGACCTCAGATCTTGCTGAGCTCCAACTGCTCTCCTCCCATGGCTGGTCTGCTTGCAAGGCATTTCAGTGCGATGCTTTGGCTGATGCCTGCTTAAGGCACAGCTGAGCGTAACTGAGCAGGGCTTTCCTCCCTTGTTCTTCTCCTAATGCCAGTGCTTAGAGAGACACGGCTCTTATCTTGGACTACAGAGTTGGAGTCTGGAGTTGTCATTTTGTTTTTTTTATTCTACAGCTGTTGACTGGGTGCCTCTCCACTTCAATGGCACAAAACTTGAGAGTCAAATTTTTTAGTGGTCTTTAG
Source organism: Bramus lutescens (assembly GCA_001685075.1). Classification (NCBI taxonomy): domain Eukaryota; kingdom Metazoa; phylum Chordata; class Mammalia; order Rodentia; family Cricetidae; genus Bramus; species Bramus lutescens. The sequence goes on from LOEQ01003858.1 coordinate 32,866, forward strand.
CACAGACGTACTGTTATATTCTTATTTTTCCGTGTCTAGTTAAACTAGATGTCTTCAGTGAATATTGTATGTAATGGTGTGTGTATACTAGGTCTTTCCTTCTACATAGAGATGACATTAATGAACACATAATAGTTGTATTATTGACACCTGAGCCCTTCTTAGACTCATTCATTAAAACTGCATGGTTGTCTTCCATCTACCACTTAGGAGTCCAGGGTTTTCCTCCTTGGTGTAATATAAGACATCTCTCTCCAACAGGCATGTCAACAGACAAATCACAATTCCCTGAATGCAGTTCTGCAACTCTGTTCTCCAAAAGCGTACATCCAGTGGTCCTTATATCCTGCCCGGTGTCTCACTTGACATGTTTTCTGAACAGTAAGTGCTCATAATCTGCTGGCAGAGCCCAGAGCCTATGAGACTCTGTCTACCACCCCAGGCTTCCCAAGGCGGGGTCTGTGCCATCAGGGGTGGGGATCCCATCATGCACCTGAACACGTGTGGCCAGCAGTCCGGGTTGTGGCTTCCCATCTCCAGGCCTACGCTGAGGATGGCATCCATGCACAGGACGTGGGCTGTGTGCAGCCACACCCCCTGCACCTTCCCCATCTGCTCCAGTTTCTGCTCCACTTTTAGTTTCACTGTGCCAGAAAGACATTTATTAAGATAGCAGTCTGAGCAAGGGAAACAGAAAGGGAGAAAGACAGGACGGCAATGAAAGAGTGTGTCATCATGCAAGGGCAAAGGGCAACAATATACTTTGCTGGCTGAAAGCGCCTCTTCAACAGGTCCCATGGTTCACATGCAAGCTACTGGTTGGACGAGCCCCCATTCACAGGTGACCCCTGCTCTGGGCCTCTAAGGTCAGACAGATCCTGAGCTAGGTACAGCTTCTTCCAGCATGTTCATGGGCCTGGGTAAGGCACGACAGTGTTGGTGAGCTTCGTGTGCTGTGCTAACTCCATCTACACGGTCTGTTTCTAGCCCCTCATCCTCCCATGTGCACTCTAATTCATAATATCAAGGCTTTCTCAGCAGTCTGCAAGGCTCTCTGAGCTTGATCAATTTTATTTACACTTTTCTTATGATGGTCATCCCTAAAAGTATGTCTATGCTTTTGGAGCACAAGCATGACTTCTTTTCAAGTGAAAATCATAATGTCATGTGTCCCTGAGTTCACACTTGTATCTGTGAGCTGTAAATGCTTTCTTGAAGGATAATGGAGAGGCAATAACTGAGGAGGATGTAAAAACTGACTTCGAAGGTCAGTTATGCTAAATGAGAAGGCCAAATGGCAGTGCACCCTTAACGAAAGCCTTCCAGTCACCAGATCTGGTAGGATAAACTGGATGATAGCTCAGCACTAAGAAGCAGAGAAAACTATCTTCAAGGGACTCGGCCATTTTCATGTTACAAGGAGGTTATTTTTAGGAAAACACTATTTGCCTTGTGAATATGAAACTGGCTTTATTTTGTGTTTGTTTATGATTAGAACATTTTTAGCTTTGCTAGTGTGTTGTGTTTTAGGAACTGTATGTGTAAGAATTAAATGTTTACAAATATTTATGAGGGTTTTGCCTGCAGGCATGTATGTGCATATGTGCATGCTAGTTACCTCAGAGGTCAAAGGGGAAGTTGGAGTCATACAGGTCACCAGGTGGATGGTGGGAACATAACTTGGATCTTCTGGAAAAGCAGCCAGTGCTCTTAACAGCTGAATCATCTCTCCCAGCAACAAGAATTTTTTAAATGATTCATTTAATTTGTATGTGTGTCTCCATGAGTGTATGCACACACGTGTGTGTAGGCCTGCATGCCTGTGCATGTGCAGAGGCCTGAGGTAGGGTGTTGGATCCCTTAAGTTGTAGGTCTTTGTCTTGTGCCTGGTTGGTAATGGGGGTGCTTGTATCTAAGAATGGGGGTACTCGGATCTGAGAATTCTTGTCCTTATGATCTGCACTCTTAACTGCTGAGCCATCTCTCCAGACCTGGGGATTTATATTTTTGAGGTAAGTTCTTGCTATGCAGTTCAAACTGGTCTCAAATTTTTGATCCTCTCATCTCAGATTCGTGAGTTGTGGTACACAGATGTACACTACTACAGGTAGCTAAATGTGAAGATTTTTGTGTGGTTGGCAGATACACAATACTTGAATAAACTTTGATTCCTTTTTTTCATCTTTCCCCAGATCTACACGAACTACTTTGCTTGTTAACAGGTTTTTTATTGAAAAAAATTTAAATATTTTAAATTTAAAAGTTTTAAATTTAAATATAATTTTAAATGTCAAAATATTACTTGTTTGTGGAACAGTGACCTGAATTGCTTGTCTCTGCTAAAAATACACATTTTCTGGGACTAGCTCTTTTACATATCCACAGATAGCATCAGCAAAGTTTAGATCATGCTTTCATTGTTTCTTCAGCCTGCTGCCTGCCTTGTGTCTTTCATTGCCATTATGAAAGACATCTTCTTTTCCTTGTATCTAGAAGGATCTTCGGCTCCACTGATCCTTTCCTGTGTTCACGAAGCTCAGGGTTTTCTGAGTGAAGTTTCTCTTTGGCTCCTCCTTATGCTCTATTTGACTTTCATTCTCATAACAATGGCCACTTTACTGTCCCTACTTTGACCTGAGGGGTCTCTAATGTGCACTACTAGCCTGATGATGACCCAGGAGGTGACTCAGCCAGGTGGGCCCCTGGCACTCTTGTTAGCAACCAACTGTACTTTTCCACTAGTAGCCAGTATGACTTTCTTGTTGAGAAAGAGACACTATCAGCATTAGGTAGGTTCCCTTGCCCTAAACAGACTCAAGTGTATGGCCCAGTGGGGTTCCTGACTAGTGGCAATTGCCTACTGTGCATCACACACAGAATGGGGACCATTCTCCAGTGGTATATGAGGATGTGTGCACAGCATGACAGGCATCACACACAGAATGGGGACCAGTCTCCAGTGGTATACGCGGACGTGTGCACAGCTCGACAAAGGAAGATCTGCCTGAAGCTTTTACCTTGTGCTATGGCATCACTGGGCTCCTGGGCTTCCCTTTCTTCTTTCTCTTCCTGGACACAGGAAGCAGCTGCCATCTGGGCAAGGGCTGAAGCGCAGTTAGCAGCAACCCCTTCAGAAGAAACAAATATCTACCCCTTAGCATCAGTATGGTCTCCAGATAGGTACCAAAAGAACCCCATCTAAATGATGACTTTCCCAGTGAGTTCTGAAGAGACCTTCACTCAGGTCAGGGATCCCCACATGTACCTAGAGCACAACTCAGTCGCGCAGCTTTCCGCAGCCCATCAAGGCTCATGCAGATGGCATCTCGCTCCTTCTGGTTCTGTTCTTTGATGCCCTCGGCTCCTAAGATGAAGGCCAGCCCCTTGGAGCTTCCTGCCATTCGACCAGTCAAGGGGGTTGACAGAGTATCAATCAGGTTCTTCCAGCAGCCAACCAAAATATAACGTGCAAATGCCACACCTACAATAGGAAGGGGTGACCCAGGTCACTCTCCAGAGACAAAATGAATGACAAAGGGTCTGGGGTTCTCCAGGCCTCAGATGAGCATCTCTGACTTGCATATCATTCTACGACAGGAAATACAATTAGATTGTGTTGGGTCAGGTTTCACACAGTGCTCATAAATTATGAATGTGGCATCATCATCTCAGCAGGGCAATTTTCATTACCTACCTTCCCCCCCCTGCAAGACGAAGTCATAATTTATTTAAGCCGCCATGTAACAATTTGATTTCTGGTAACATGTGTAATGTATGTGTATTTTAAACCAAAGGTTGAAGGTCTTACCTGCTACTGTGGAGTCATCAATTCTCCTGTTCTGGGTGAAAGGCGACTCCATTGAAGCTGATGCCATCAATTGGCCACCAATTGCGCTGCTCTCTAAGCCGTCAATATCTGCCAAGAGTAAAGTCATCCCTAAGCCTTCCCTTTTGGCAAATAACGGCCATCACAATATTATATCTCTTTTAGCAAAAATCCATTGTATCTCTTATGTGTGAGCTATAGAGTGTCTTTTCTGAGATTATAAGCATTGCTTTATTCCCTCAGTCTGTTTTCTTTCATTACCAAAGCAGTCTTTTGCCTGCAGTTGCATGCATGAAAAAATGAGGCTAACCTCTGCCTCTGCCATTGTCATATAGCACTCACTCAAGATGTTTTCATCTGTGGATCCTCTTTTTATTTAAAATCATGGCATTATCACTAATCGTATGTATAGAGTACTGCTTCTCAAGTTCTAGACTGAAAAGAATACACAACCATGCCAGATCTTCCACTAGAACTAAGCAGAATGATTCTCCGGTCAAATAATTTTCATTCTAACTCAAAACATACTGGTGACAATACACTTTATAATTTTCAAACGGTTTCAGTTAATATTTTTTTCATTTGATTTCCCCCAACTACTCAAACCAGGAAGGGAGGGCTCTTTTTTTTCCTGTTTTACAGGGGAGGAAATTAAGAACTGGAAGCAAAAAGAAAAAAGGTAACATTTTTGGATGTTTGGGCTGAGATCCAACTGTAAAGTAGGTAGATAGCCCAAGTCCATGAGGCTGGCAAAGGACAGAATTGGAATTTAGTATCTGTGTTTTCTGATTGAAGACCAGAAACAACACCATGCCCCAGTTCAACATGGCTTCTAAAACTACCTTCTTCAAATTTTTTGTAAGAATAAATCCCCACATACAAAATAGCTCAACAAAATCCTTCATAAGCTGGCAAGAAGGGACTGGTCTGGGGTTGAAAAGTCTGGGATTCTGCTTATCTCTGAATGAAGAGGCCTTCTAGGCCTGAAGAAGGCACCTCAGTCTCTGGGTACCAAGTCCCTCAGTATAAAAGGAGCCGACAGCAGGATGCAATATGAATTCGGAGGTAACTGATACAGACAAATGAAACACAATGGGGGGTATGGGAAAGAGGGCTGAATAAATTTCTTCTCAATTTGGAACTCCACCCTTGCTTGAGTAGTATGATTTTCAGTGCACAGTGTTAACAGTTTCATTTTATATTGGATTCTTACAAAATGTCATGAAGTCTTCTAGACAACAGATCAGAAGGTCATTGTGGTGGTTCCAAAGAAACTGGCTCCCACAGGGAGCTGCACTATTAGGAGGTGTATCACTGTGAGGGGCTTTGAGGTATTATATGTTCAAACTATGCCCAGTGTGGGACAGTTCGCTTCCTGTTGCCTGTGGATCAAGGTGTAGAATTCTCAGCTCCCTCTCCAGCACCATATCTGCCTGCAGGCTGCCATGCTTTTCATCATGACAATAATGGGCTAAACCTCTGATGCTATAAACCAGCCCCACTTAAATGTCCTTTATAAGTGTTGCTGTGGTCATGGCGTCTTTTCACAGAAATAGAAAAGCTAACTGAGACAGTCAAAAGATAGAAATTTATATGATTGCTACTATAGAAATAGGCCAGTTTTCTGGAATCAATCAATGACCCTAATGACATTTACCAGAAATGGCCATTTATCCAGTTTGTAATAGTTCCCATGTACTAGGTACAATGAACTCAGCTATTTGAAATTTATTTAATTATAGAGTTTATCATTTCTATGAATGGCTTGCCATGTTACAAGGAGTGGCCTGTTAGCCGATGGTGAGACTGTTGGCAGTGCTTCTCCTGGCACACAATGGGAGGATCACAAAGTTCCCACACCCCACTTGCTAGTTCACATCTGGAATTTGCTATAAAGTTTCATGGACTATTATTGACTTTTATTTGTTACCAGTGTTTTGCCTGCATGTATTGATATGGACCAAGTGCATGCCATGCGTGGTGCCCCTAGAGGTCACAAAAAAGGCACTGGCTCCCCTGCAACTGAAAAGATGGTTGTGAGCTGCCACGAGGGTGCTGGGAACAGAACCTAGGTCCTCTGCAACAGTACTAAGTGCTCTTAACTGCTGAGCCATTGCTCCAGATCTCACAGATCCTTATTTTTGTTGCATAATTTTGAAAAGATTATATATTGCTATCATTACCATAGAATTAAATAGCTTTCCTGTGGGCAGAGCGGCTGAGCTTATTCTTACATTGCAGCTGATTAGCAGTCATGATGGATGAATACAGCTACTGTGGATTGTCTGCTATGCCTTTGACATCTATGGAATGACTTTTTTTTATTAAGCTTTAGGTAAAAGATTCATAGAGATTACATTCGGCAGAAACTTGGTATTTAAGATCCTCAGCTGAATTCTAAGGCACTTACACACTCTACAAAGCAGTCTCTCCCCTAATGAAGGGAGTTTGTGGAAACAGATGGAGACTGAGCATTGCTTATAGTAAATTAAAAGCATGTCTCTTATAAATATGAATGATTGTTTAGGGTGTGTTTGCCTGTGCATATGATCATGTGTGTGATGTGTGTATGTGTATGTATGCACATATGTGTGGAGGTCAGAAACTGGTATCAGCTGTCTCCCTGAGATCCTCTTTAGTTAATTTTTTGAGACGGAGTCTCCCACTGAAATGGGAGCTCTCTGATTCAGCTAGATTGACTGCCAGCAAATACCAGGGATCCACTGTATCCACCTCCCTATGCTGGAGTTATAGATCCCCTAACTCTGCCTGCCTGATGTTTTATGTAGGTGCTAGGGATCAAACATAGGTCCTTGGGACCACTGCGCCTTCTCTCCAGATCCCATGAATGATTAATTTCAAGTGGTATAAATAAAACCATGATTAATAAAGTACAAACTGGTCACTTGTCCTACGATCCTGATCCTCATGATGTGGAACCTAGACTTGTTTTTATCAAGTTCCATCTTGATATTAGAAGAAGGATTCCAGATTCAAGAAAGCACCTGGAGTCTACCCTCTAGGGAGGGGCCTCATTATTATCTTTCTACCAAATAACTCCCTGCCTCCAAATTCCTGATTGTGGGTTTTCACCTGCCAATTGACTACTTTGTCACCTTTATAAAAGTCCCGGTGTCAACCATTGACACCATGACACACTTTTAATCAATAGATCCAACCTCCCAGCTACACTCTCCAGCTTTATCCCTTCCTTCCCCTGTGTAGTAAACAGCGGATGAGCTTTGAGAGACAAGAGACACCACACAAAGGCATCTTGTATAGAGCCATGCCCTTCTATGTCCCATGAGAGGACAATTCAGATTGGAAGTCAAGCTAGGGAACACAGAAAGATAAAAATAATAAGGCTGAAGGTTTAGCTTGTTAGAGCTTCTGATGAACACATCAAGGCTTTGAACATTGTTGGCAAGCCATGGATAAAACAGAAATATCTGCTCTTGCCAAAACTCACCCCACCACCCCTAGATACTAAACACGCTATTCTCTGTATGGTCATTTGAAATTTCTAGTTGTTAAAGAGGATGTTAAAATTTTTGACACTGGAGACAAGGATGCTGGGAAAGCCAATGTTTGTCATTAATTTATATTCTGGGACAGCTGGGAAAGGGACCCTGACAGGGAATGGGAATGAGGCCAAGTATAAAATCAATTGCTTCATAGTCCAAGCGGCCAAATCCCAGGAGTGCCAAATGATGTGGGATCTCTATTAGCACGTGAGAACTTCCAGGAATAACTCCGGGCCCGTGTCTAGAAAATACAAGTCCATTGATGGGCTGACAGCATTAGTCTAAAAGCTGAGGGTGTCCAACGGTGACAGTGAGCACAACAGGCCACCCACGACAAAAGGAGCGCAAGTGCGTGTGAACTGCTTTCATGATGCTATCCTGCAACTGTTACTCAAAGCCTGTTCAAGCATCACAGCCTTCCCCAAACGCCCCAGCACATCAGCTTCCCCACTACGGAGTACCCCATGACCTTGGTGTGAACCACTGACCAGTGAGCATGGTGATAAGAGGAAGGCTGTTGTCCTCGGGGCTGCCCCAGTAGCCAGCTTCTCCAAGCATGTTTCTGTCGAGCACCTGGTGGTAGAGCTCCTCAATCCAGGCCTGCGAGAAGACCATGAGCACGCCGCTGGTCTGCACCTGTTTCATGAACTCTTTCTGCAGAGAGGCCATGGAAGGGGACTAAAGACACAGCCCTGTGAATGTACAGGTTCCCAAACCACACACCCCCTTCACTGAACCAGAGCTTTTCATTACAGGTAAGAGTAAGAGGGAGAAAATCTGGGACGCAGGAGCCCAAGCTTCACACAGCTGTCTTATTAGTGACATCGTCAGATAAGCAACCTGCAGAAGGACCAGGAGGCTGCCTTTTATGTTCTTGGTGGGGAGGTTATCAACTGCATGACTACCCCCCATGCTTTCCTCTTCTTGCTGTCCCAGCAGCAGCAGGGATAGAACAAGCTCTGGACAGAGTGTATGTCCCCAAGAGAGACTAGACCTAAGTTCTCATAGTCAGAAGTTAACCTTGGGGGGTTATATGCCAATCAAGAAAGAAGTGGTCATTGATTTCTTTCTGCAGATCCATGATTTAGACCCACAAATTGACATCATGGAAGTGGCTTCTTCAGTCAAGGGAGCCAACCACAGTATAGTCAACACCATCTTCACTACACACCTATTAAAGCCATGAATGATCGCTGCGCAAATTTCACATCTGTGCTCTCCCCTCTCCAGATCTGCACAGGCACGGGTACTGCTGAGCAATACGGCACAGAACATAATGGCCAGTTTCTTCCTTCAGACCTGACACTTGGCTGTACAGTGTCAGCTGAGATCAGAGCTCACCGGGC
>LOEQ01003858.1:68698-102850 GCA_001685075.1 Bramus lutescens
TCTCTCTCTCTCTCTCTCTCTCTCTCTCTCTCCCTCTCTCTCTCCCTCTCTCCCCCTCTCTCTTCTTTCAAGACAGGGTTTCTCTGTAGCTTTGAGGCCTGTCCTGGAACTTGCTCTGTAGACCAGGTTGGCCTCAAACTCTCAGAGATCCGCCTGCCTCTGCCTCCAGAGTGCTGTGATTAAAGGCGTGTGGCACCACCAACCTGCAAACCAAACAATTCTAAGAGAAGCTCAGATGGTGGAGAAAGCTCCATTTGTTTCACAGCAGCACTGGATGTGGGTAATCTCGGAGCTATAATGGGTTTGACTGTGTGTTACCTGTCGCTGTGTTTGGTGAACAATGACAAAGGTACAATCACTTGTGGAAAGAAGTGTTTTCTGGTGACCGAGCTGCCCCTGGCTGAGGCTTACTGTGATCCAGCTCAGACTATTGGGTGGGAAGCCACAGGCGTGGGTTTCCCTATATACAGGGAGCCTCGTCATGGAGCTTGTCTATTGGGATAATTCTATTGGGATGCGGCACTCCAAAGCAAAAGTGACCCTGCACTCACGAGGTGACACTCAGCCTCATAAGCCACATGTCAACTGAGAGCCCAAGAGCCACCTAGACCACTGTGAGGGAAAGATACCCAGTGCCACCGTCCTGCCTGTTTTCCGTCCTCTGTTCTGATGAGTGAACAGGCTAGTTGACGCCTCCTTGGATCTGCAATTCTGAATCTCTAGTTAAAGCTAAAAAGGCTTGTTGGTGACTAGTTATGGAGAAATCCCAGATTTGGGGGTGAGGGTGGGGTCTCTTACTTGATATTGACTCTGAATGTCATGTCATGTCATGGCTTTTGAGGGTTCAGAGCTGCTAATTCTCAAAGCTGCAAGGATGGGCCTTGCAATGAATGCCTGCTTAAAATGTGCCTCCTTTTCTTTCTCTCCATAAGGCCATCTGTTCTTCGAGAGAGGGAAACAGAAAAACAAAAGGATGGAATACAATGACCAAACCGAATTTCAGTTGAATTGTTCCTAGAAAGTCAGTGTATGTTTTACTTTGGGCAACAATGCCAGATAGAGAAGTCTGCTGTATTTTCTTTTAGATCTCAGCTTGAAAGGAAAAACCCTGCTAAGTTTGGCATACATGGAAAACTATCTTCTTCCTCCATCATGTTTGTTGTGTTTTGTGTTTGGGGCTTACAATAACGCATTACACTGAGTACCTAAGAAACTCTACTTCATTAATTCCCACACCATTCCAATTAGGGCCTCTGCTGAGTCCAGTTTTCCTGAGACCTAGCCTTTCCCCTATGAACTGACCCCAAAATGAAGGGTTCTCATTATTCTATGTGTTTTCTAACTACAAACAATTCCACTCAGGACCATCAAATCAGAGCTAAACAGAGATGTGAAAATCCCTGCAGTGAAAGACCTCAAGGTCCATCTAGTAACAAGTAAGTAATCCATGAACATATAGGCCAGAGGAGTCAAACCAGGACCAACAGAGAGATGGGAGCACAGGGCCGAAAGGAAAAGGAAAGGGCTTCGGGATGTGAAGAAACTCCTGAGAACATTTCCTCACTTTTGTGGACTGAACTTGTTTGAGGTGCTAGGTCCGCATATTGACAACAGCAGTGGAATCCATAGTAACAAAATTTAAATGCATCCCTATTTAACTTCATCTGTAAAAACAGTATGTCGCAATTATTTAATTAAACACTTAAGGAAAGGCTATCATTTCCTAAGACTGATGGTACCCAGTGAACAGCACAGCAGAGTGGTTAACAGCAGCACGTGCTTGCGATCCAAACAGCCCATGTTTTCTGGAGGGGGGGCTGCAGAGGTGAGGGACGATATGGGGGTACGGGGGTGAGCAGAATTAGGGTGAATGATGTGAAATTTCCAAAGGACCAATAAAGAAATTATGTAAAAAAAGAAAAAAGAATAGCAAGCTGCAGAAACTAGGGCAGGAAAATTAACTTTACTCGGCTTGGGGTTCTTTATTTAGCCAGGGTGGAGTAGAGAGTTCATGAAGATACAGAGCCATGCTCTAGGGACTTGATGACAGATAGCGTTCATTAATCATTGTTTTGGAAAAGACAGACGACTGGGTAGGAGGAGTAATAAAGGGAGATCCCTGGAAATAAGATTGTTAGCAAACAAACCTAACAACAATGAATCCGAAAGAGATTTTCCCTGAGATCAACAAGCTTGCTTTGATGGGGGGTGGGGGGTGGGGAGACTATAAGTTCCTAGGAATCAATAAGGCCAAACTATCAAATACATATTTCAAACCAGCTTTAGACAGCTTTTGGCTATGATTTGCCTTTTCTTTTATGGAAGATCTTGGCAATTTCTGTGCCCCCAGTCTTTTCCTATATTTAGGGAGTGACTGTCTTTGGAAAATGCAACATGTCTCCTAACCTATGCACAATGCTAAAAGAAACCTTGGTTTAACCTTGACCATCAGGACTGTGTGCCCACGTGGAGGACTGGTAATGACAGCCATGAACCTGAATCACTAACAATGCTTGCTTATTTTGTAATTGCCTGTTTAACAAATCTGATCATTTTTGTTTTATTAAATTCCTCATGTAACACAGAAGGTACACTTGTGGAGACCTCTTCTGACTAGAGGTTAATGTAGTGAACTCCTGTTAGACACATAGACCAAGATTGCCTTCATATTTACATTTTGAAAGCTTAATGATCCTTTCAGAGTCTCAACAGCACCTCCGGAAAATAGGCTCATTTTTTTCTACTTAAGTACACATCTCACTTCCTGATCAACAGGTTTCAGGGTAAGCAACATCCTGAATGATCTTCACTGTCTACCACAGAGAGGCCAAAAAAGAGCTGGATTCCTTCCTGCCATGCCCAGAGGAGTTTTACATGACTTACAGAGTTTGTTTCGGTTTTCCTAAGTTGTTCCCCTAACTATTTTAAAAAGACAATGGTGAACACTGTACTCTGGACTATCCTACAACCATTTGTGTGGAAGGTTGGTTTTGAGTCTAACTAGAACAGGCTATGAGGTGGAGTGATTGTGATGGGGGGGAAGAGAGGAAGGGAGAGAGGGAGAGAGGGAGGGAGGGAGGGAAGGAGGGAAGGAGGGAGGGAAGAGGAGAGAGAGAAACTTAGGAGACCCCCTTAGAATGAGGGTGGCAAGATCCAACCAAACAGGGAAGCATCTGAGCACACTCATTCACTATTAGCTTATATACACCAAGACACATAAATGCCCCCTTCCCCCTGTAATGTTTATCCATCTCTACAAATCCGCAACTGAAAGCGGCTTCATGTGTGCTGTGCACTAGCTACCTTCTCCTTCTCTTTTGACAGCCATGGACAGTTTCCACATTATCTGGACTTTCAGAAATGTAGCTCAAAGGTTGAATTCCATGATTTCCAAATGCAGAGAAGCATTGATACTTCATGATCTGAACCTGTGTTCCTACCGGAACAAGCACATGCTGAAAACATTCTTTCCAAGGAATGGAAGGAAAACTCCAGTAGGCAGAGTGAAGCTCAGCTCTGAGAGGACACTGTTTTCAGACGTGAAGGCACACGCCAGACTTTCAAGGAGCCAGGTTTTCTGCTGGACACATTTTGGAATGTGCTGGAAGGCACATGTGACTCCAGTGGAGCACAGGTGTGAATGACAGACCTTGTCAATGACAGCCACAGAGTGCATTTCTCAGGGCAGACAGAATTGGATCAATAAACATTTTTATAAACCTCACACTTGGCTTCTTAAACATGACGTTTAAACAGAAAACGCTTTGCAATTCTTCTTAGGGAAAAAGCAGACTGAGAAAGAATAAGCCCGGGTACAGTGGAGTGGGAACCTGGTGCTGTTGCTCTCATATGTAAAGTCTCAAGCATACAGAATCCTAAGACCCATGGCATTAGGAGTAAGGGTGGCCGGTCACTCAGTGTGTTTCCCACCAAGCAAACCAGCAGGAACTTCCCAGAGTCATCGGAGAAGTGATCAGAGAGTCTCTCTACTGGAACTCAGATCTAGACAAGCACTCCCCAAGTCAGATGGAAACCCACTGTGAGCAGCTGGAATACTTACCTCTGCGATCTTCAGCACGGCACTTCCATTCAGGTCAAATGTTGGGGTGTATGTGATGCACAGCAAAACCTAGACCCCCACAAGAAGTGGGGGAAGAAGGGAGAGACAGAGTTAAACTATAGAGATATGTTTGTGTGGCAGCTCGAATGAAAAAGGCTCCCAGAGGCTCATGTGTCTGCATGCTTAGTCCCCAGGGGAACTGTTATGACGGGTTAGAAGTATGTCCTTTTTGGAGGAGATGTGTCACAAAAGCCCACACCAGGTCCTGGTACATCCTCTAGCCCTTCTCCTATTCCCTTCCTTTCTTCTCTCCTCCCTCTCCCCTCCTCTCTGCCTGCTGTCTGTAAATCAAGATGAAGGCTCCCAGCTACATTTCCCGTAACTTCTCCATCTTCTGTGCTAGATTGAAATGTCATTATGACTGTCTATTCTTACCCCTTCCCAACGCCACATGGGTTTAGACATTCTTTTAGACTACTTTCTTCTCTCTTATAACTGTCCCCAGGCTGCTCCATGGCATTTTCTTACTTTCTGGCCTCAGATTCCCTTTCTTCCCCAAGATATATAGTTAAATGGTCGATGGCATTCACAAGATCTTTACGACTCATTACATAGTCATCTTTCTACTAGCAGAGCTATTAGGGAACTGGTCAGTAAGAGCCTCTGGCATTTAACAATCACTTCTACTTCCTGGGCAGGAATCCAGACTCCCACCTTTCTGTGCTTTCTGACTTACTGAAGAAAAACAGACAGGAAAGTGCCAGAGCCTGACCCCAACCCCAACAGCTATGCCCATCAGAGTGTGGCTGCCAGAGACAACCTTTGAGGACTTCCCTCATCTGGTTCCATTCATGAAAGAACACAGACACCAGAACATATACCTAACATAGGATATGTGCTTAAACAGCACACCAAAACCAATAGTGTCATAGCCTGGTGTAGAAAGAACTATTTCTCAGCATGTCGGTCCGAGCTGCTGGCTAAGCCAGCCCCAGAAGGTTGGCCTCTTCTTCAGAGAAAGCAAACTTTATAACTAAAGAATGGATTTTTATTGCTAACTTGTGTCACTTTTTATTATTATTATATTATTGTTATTGCCAAGCTGTGTCACCACAAGTTATTTGTGGGCTTTCTCCCCAGTTTTTCTATCCATTCAGTGGCTTTATATCCCAGCTGACTCCAGATAAAAGCCAGTTCTGTGTCATTGTGCCTAAAGAAAAGGGTCTATGGGACTGATTGTTCTTTGACCCCATGGGATGTGGGTGGCCTATAATGGCCATCTTTTGAAGCTGGGCTTGGTAGTTAAGGAAGGGTAAGGACAATGGGGTCATCTCAGAACTTGCTTGAGGGAGTTCTATCTTCTGTGCCGCCATAATACACAAGCTTAGTGTGTTGCCTGAAGCCTCTGTCCTTGGCTTTTCTTACATGGCCTCTGTAAGGCTCCTCTCATGGACTTCCTGTGGGTCTCATCTTCTAGGCTTCAACTCGAGTGTCACCACTTTGGAGATCCCATCCCCTCTAATACCCTCCTTCACATGGCTTCTGTCACATCTGGAACACACCCCCATATCATTAATTACTGACTTATGTCTGTATTTACACTCTCCCCCGATGCTTTACTGTTCATTGTGCACTCAGGACACACTCATCAGATGTCTTGCTTTAATATTTTGCCACATGTCACAGCCTCCTTTACTTCTCTTTTTACACCATGTCTCTGGCAAGGGAAAAGAAGGTTAAGAAGTTGATGGCTGGAGGTGGCAGTGATGGTCTTTGGTCTCTTGGTCCAGCTGTCCTTGTGGGTTTGAGAATATTGGCAAAAACGCTGGCAACTGGTAGCGTTTTATAAGATGCTGAAGGCAAGTATTTGTCTGAGCTCTTTAACCACTAACAGTCCTTACAGGACTGCATATCTGTTCTCTGCTTTCCAGTTCCTCATGCATTCATCTGAGGTGCCAAAAAGTAGATTTGGAAAGATTTCCCAATCTGACCCAGTTTGCAAAAGCAAGAGCTTCATCTAGGCAGCAGCGCTCAGAAGTGGGTATCTACGGGGAGGCAGGGAGATTATAACTTGGCAGTATTCAACGAAGAAGTCTCGGTAAGGGGGACATAGAAAACTTATTTCTGCACGTGATAGGAAATCTTGGCACAAGGGAAGCCTAGCATGCACAGGGATCTCCTACCCAAGCCTCCTCCCTGGCAATGCTGGGGAAGACAGGCTTTGCACATCAGTGTCTAGCTACCAGTATCCACAGACTCTCTGAGCTATCTGGAAAAAGGAAAACCAACAAGCTGAAAACAATGAGAGGAAGTAAGGCACATCAATAAGGTAGTGTACTATATGGAAAACACCCTGGGGCTTAATTGTGGAGCAGACGGTATCCATGACCTCCCATGACTCACAAGATAAAGGGTGTGATGTCTGGCCAGGCTGCTGGAGCAAGGAGCAAAAGCATGATAAACAGAGTGACCATTCTGCCCCTGGTGCTCAGGCAAGTCCTAATCCATCAGAACACAACACAGACCGGGTGTAGGAAACACAGGAGAAGAGCAAATTAATTTAGCATCTGGCTTTCTGCAGATAATGAGCAGGCACAAGTCTGCATTAACGCTCCGAGCACGCTGGCTCCAACAAAAACAAGAGTACTTAAATATCGAGGGCAATTCTGTTAGAAATACATCCTTCCCAGGGAGAGTAAAACATATTGATTAAATTAACCCTAAGACAAGAATTTGAGTGGCAGGGAGCATCTAGCAATGGAGCTGACTGGAGCCGCCTCAATCAATGAGGAAAACTGAAAAAACAGGGCAAAGTCTTCCATGGAGAGAGAAAGAACATTACCAGGGCTACTAAAAATCCTGAATCATTTTTAAAAATATATTAATTGAATAGCAGATATGTGTAAGAAGTAACCCCTCACCAAAAATGTATCTAGAAATTTGGATTACAAAATGATTATAATTAGGCTGGAAAAGAGACATTTGGGCTGGGGAGATATCTTCACTCTCAAGTGTTTGCCATTTACACAGAGGGCTGAGTTCAACCTACAGAATGCACATAAAAGCACTGAATGGTGACATGCATATATTATCTTAGTGGTGGGGGAGGTGGAGACAGGCAGATCCATGAGGGTCACTGACCGGCCAACTAGCTTACCTGGGAACTCTCAGCCCACTAAGAAGTTGTCCTCTGGCCTCACACTCATGAAGACGCATGTGCACTCACACCTAAACACATATATGAACACCCACCCACCCCTATACACACACATGGTGGGGGGATAAAGCTGATTTGTTACAGTTGAGCATGCATGTTGCTGTTTTTTAAGACAACATTACGTTGGGGGGAAGTGTGCTGGGGAATCCCAGAGGAGCTGGAGGGAGAAAGGGGTGGTGTGATCATAGTTCATTGTGTATATGCCTGAAATTCTCAACCAATTGAAGAGGGAATCTGGAAATATGGTCACACTGGGAATAGAGAGGAGGGTGTGGCTTGATAAGAAGGGGGTGTGTGAACCGACAGTGTGCTCTTCTGCATGGGAATGTCCTGGACCATTCCCCAAAGGCGTATGTCACAACTGCAGCTCTCCCTCCGTCATGCCCAGCCCTGTGACTGTGATCATGAGTAGGGGCTGTGAGATCAGGGTCACAGAATTCTAGTGACATGATTGTGCCCCGCAGTTCAAGATATTGTGGGACTTTGCTTATGCACTTTGGTCCCTTGTCTTTAAAATTCCCACACCCAAAAGATATCCAGATGAATGAATACATTAAAGAAATGTTTAATTAAAAAAATAATGCAAGGGGAAAGGATTAGGGAACTCCTAGTGGCTGCCCAAGTTTGGAAGCCGAATATCATTCTACCACTGTGCCCCGCCCATTTTTTTCTGTTCTAGCCAGTGCAGCTGAACTCTCTCAACTCCACATTCCCATACACTTTTTAGGCAACTCTATTAGATACTGACAATGTAACACACTTTGCAGAACAGAGATCAGTTTCCTAGAATGCATAATGTAAAATCTTACTGCTATAATCTCAGGAAGAAAACTCAGAAGTCGGATTTATATAGCCTTTTCTTGGGTTGTTTATATTTACTGCTTTAATCAGTGACCCCTTCAGGAGCCTTCCCCAGCTGACTAATAAGCCTGTTAGTAGTAAGATCTCCCTTTATGATGGCCATCTTGGCTGCAGTACTTGCTGGGCATTGCTGTGGGTTCTGGTCATGCTCAGTGTCTTCTCTACACTGAGTGATCAGCCTCACAGAGTCTCAGTGGGACTTAGTCATTATTATAATGTGGATGGGCAGGACCATTAGAGGGCCTGATGGCACACAGGAAAACTCTTCTGAAAATCTCACTGTGATTGGCTAGAGGCAGTTTATATAACCTCCTTGTAAGATATACGGATATAGATATATCTTCTGTGTGTGTGTGTGTGTGTGTGTGTGTGTGTGTGTGTGTGTGTGTGACTTAAATGGAAAATCTGAAATGCTTCCAAGTCAGAAATTCTGAGTGCTGAACTCAAAGTACTTTTGGATTTTAGAGCATTTCAGCATTTGAATTTTTGGAGTAGAGATTCTCAAATATTCCAAAAACCTCAAAAATTCAGACAGTTAAGACACTTTGGTCCAAGCATTTCAGATTAAGTGGTCTTTACCCTGTAATACTGAAATTTCAGTTGGTCTGGGCAAATAAGATGTGGTAAGCCCCCACTAAGGATGCCCAGAACCCTGGCAAGAAGTGCCTCCCTCTGTACACAGAAATCACTGCTATAGCTAGTAGTATCCTCTCTGAGACATCCTTCCACCCAGCTCTTCCCGTATTGGTTCTTCAACAGTGTGTAGACACTATTGTACAATAGTGTATGCAATAGTGTATAAAACAGTGTAAAGACTCTGCCCTTTACACTTATCAACATATATGCTGACATTTTAGGATGTATGAGCTGAAGAAGCCAGTTTATGAGGATTCCAAATGAATCCTTCTTGCAGATATATAATCAGGCCTGGAGGGATAACCGTTCAACAGTTCAGATCTTGAGTTGCAGATAGAAATGGGTGGTTGAGCTATAATCCCAATTATGCCATTTTCTCATGATACTAAAAATTCACTAATCTTAACTTGATGTGACAGGTAATTAGATATTCCCTTCCTGGCTCAACTTGCCCTAGGCTTAAAAAATGGTTATTCTAAGATGTTTATAATTGTTTTTAGTCAACACAAGATTTGGGTAGAGTGCTTGAATATCCAATTTGCAAATTATTTCAGACTGCTATTAATTTATGGTTATGCTCTAGGTTTATAAATGGCCTTTATTTGTTGAACTCATGATAAATTATTGATAGTCATTATATAGGCCTTAATTACTAGTTCTAGGAAATAATATACTAGTGATCTTCCTGGGAAATACATAAATATTAATTATAATGAGGTTACTGGTTCACTTCAGCAACTGAACAAATTGCCTCTATTCTGATTTTTGTCCGCCTTCTAAATTTCCCATAACTACTACTTCTAACTAGTAATCTCACAAATCTAGTTTTAGACACTACAGTTCTCTACACTTTAATTCTTAATTTTACTTTCTGAGCATCACAGATCAATAGAGCTGTCCCTCAGTATTTAAGGGATATTAATTGCTTGCAGAGTCTCACACAGATGTCCAAGTCCGTAAAATGCTCAAATTGTTTATACACAGTGGTATAATATTAGCATATAATCCACCCACATCCTCATAAATTTGAAACCAGCTCTGGAGTATGTATAATGTCTGATTCAACACAAACAATGTATAAATATTTGTTACACTATAATGGGTAGGAAATAAGGACAAGAACACAGTCACATTCAGTTCCACCCCCCTGGTTGGATTTCCAACCCCCTGAATATTTTCAGTCTATGGTTGGCTGAATGTGCCAACCACAAAGTTTGAATTATGGTAATTGTGTACCTATTTAACTCCATTGTCTTTGAATGCTTTGCTTTTAACTCTACATGGTTGATGCATGTTGGTAACAAAAATATCACTATTTGAGGGTTATGTTAAGAAACATGTAACCCTTGATAACCACGAGTCCAGTACAATGAAAATCATAAGCTTAGTTCAAACTTTATAAGGCTTTGGGGGAATTGTTTGTAACTCAGTTGTGCGGCTCTTAAGCATGAAGTTTGTAGATACCAACTCTGTGTTACAATGTGAAAAGGCTGAACATGACTGGGAGTTCAAATGACTCCCAAAGGTTCATGGAATCAAGGTCTGGCCACCAGCCCATTGTTCTATAGTGAGACTTTTAGGAGGTAGGGAAGAACAGAGGACCGTAAGTCACTGGGGGAATGGCCCTGAAGGAGATCCCGCCCCATTTCTCTCTCTTTCTCTAGATACCATGAGGTAATCAACTCTGCTCTCCCATGCATTCACCACTACGATGTTCTGCTTTACGAAAGACTTTAGAGAGATCTAAAAAACATAAGAGCTGGATAACCGTGGTCCTCCTAGGCTGGCTTTCTCAGGTAGTTTGTCACCGTGAAAGAACGCTGACTGACAAACACCGACAAGAAGACACTGAGCAAGCCAGTGCAAGTCGGAAAATGTGAAATTTATCTTTACAGCTAATATCCACTTACCACGTTTGTCTTTCTGAGTCTAGGTTATCTCATTCAGGATGAATTTTTCTAGTTCCATCCATTTGCCTGCAAATTTCATGATGTCATTACTTTTTACTGCTGAGTAGTACCCCACGGTGTAAATGTACCACATTTTCTTTATCCATTCTTTGGTTGAGGGGCATCTAGGTTATTTCCAGGGTCTGGCTATTATGAATAGTACTGCTATAAACATAAGTGAGCAAGTGTTCTTGTGGTATGACTGAGCATCCTTTGGGTTTATAGAGGCATAGCTGGGTCTTGAGGTAGACTGATTCCCAAGCTTTTGATAAATTGCCATATTGATTTCCAAAGTAGCTGTACAAGTTTGCACTCCCACCAGCTGAGGAGTGTTCTCCTTACTCCACATCCTCTCATACTGTCTCATCAAATAACTAAAACAAAAAGCAAAGCTACCAGTAGCCCTGAGACAAGTGTTGTTCAAAGTACTTTTTATTTTTTTGACTTGTGTGTGTGCATGTACATGTGTGAAAATTCTTCCCCCACCAGAAGAGATTTCTATTCCTTCATTGTGTTTCATCATTGAACCTGCTGTTGGCTCTGCAGCTCAAATATTCGGAAGGTTGGTTGACTTCTCTTCCTTTAAGGCCAGGTTAACTTTCAGCCCATCCACAGAGCCTTCCCAGAAAATCTAAAAGGCTAAAGGAGTCCTTCTGCTCCAGGGACTGTTCAAGTCCAGCTGTAAATCAAATCACTCCAATTTAATGACAGAAATGATCTGATAATACAGGCTACTTGGTTCTAAAATACAAACCTAAAATATTCTCAGTTTTTGAGCTCACAGTCTCACCTGTAATTCCAAGGCAGTTTGTCCCATCTGTTGTTTATTCTGGCGGGCCACTGAAGAATACCATGTGTTTCCTTCTCATCTCTATTTGTCAATAACCCAGTTAAGAGGCAATTATTAAGCACATGCCAGCTGCTGTGCAAGGAGCCAAAGGGAGAAAACACCACCAAGTCTACCATTAGTTTTTATTTACTAACTAGTGGCGTTTCCCTCCATGTCTGCACCAAGACTAGCTGGAGATTGTGTACATTTTCCTTGAACAGGCTATTGGAGAATTGTAGCTGACCTTGTGCATATCTACATGCATCTTCATTCCTTTCCCTCAAGAAAAGTGCAGTGAAAACAGAACAAGAGGCGGCAGAGGGAAGAACACGCCAGCCGCCTCTGGGGGCAAACAAGCCAGACTAGATTTTCATGGGTTAAGTGTCTTGGCAGATTTCCAGTTATCTCAACAAAGTGACCTTCTTTGTCAAGAATAGAGCTCTGGCACATGGCTGTTCAGGGTAAGACTACATTTCCCAGTCTTCTCTACAACTATCTGCCGGCCTATGACCAAGTTCCAGTCCATCTTATTGAAGCAGAAATGTTTTCTTCTTCCTTCTCCTTCCTCCATCTGCATGGCTACTGTACCAGACGTGTTGGCTAGGACTGGGGAGCCATTATGGAGTATAAGACAGAGAGACAATACCAAGAAATTAGGGTTTCTAATAGATGTGGTTCAACCAATACAGGCCTGCATTTATTTGAAGAGTAAAATTCTTCCTCGTTTTAGCTGAAGTGAACATTAGCACTTTGGCCTTCTCTTCATTCCCTTTGGTTCTAGGCCATCCTGCTTATTTGGTTCCGGTTCAAGCTTTCTATCTAGATCATTTCCATTCTAAAGATCACTTCATCCAAAGAACCTTCTTTCTCATCTTTTATACCTTCCCTCTGTCAGGCCCTTTTATAAATTATTCTTCTGATCTCTAGATTGTGTTCTTACTGTGTTTACCATGGTTTATGTAGTCTTTTATATTTTATTGACTTTTGTCTTAATCTTTAACTTCCAAAGACTGGTTTTTTTTAACATGGCTTTGACTTCATTTTCTTCATACCATAGGATCATCTGTGTTCAGCATATTGCCTGACGCACAAAAAGCAGTAAAATATTTATTGGATAAGTGATGGAGATCATTGAAGGGTATTTCCATTTCCCCTAGGAACTCAGGATTCTCAAACATTCACAGTAAAAATTGAGATATTACACTTATACTTGTTTAACTTCAAGACATAGGGGAATGTCTTAAAGCACTAGGTTAGAGTAGTTCCCACATATGTTCAGCACCTAGACATGGCGATACTTACAAAAAGAAATTATTAGATAATATACAAACCTCATCTCACAAAATGAGTGAATTATTTAAAGGGAAAAATTGTAGTTAGAGATTTTGCATGTTTGTATCTTATTTTTAACTATTAGCCCACGACAATTATTCCAAAGGGCAAAGAGAAAGGAAGAAAAATGTAGTAAGTACTAAATCAATGTGTATGCCAGGTAGAAAAAAGATTATCTCAGTCAACATTAGTAGCAGGAAGGAAGGCTATCTAAAAACAAATTACTCAGGAGAACCATACACTATTAACTGGACACTGCTCCTAATGCACATACAGTATGCTGGGAGCTTGTTAGACTGAGTATACACTACCTCAACCTCCACAACAAACAGTACATTATGGAGTCATACATTTTTCATCAAGCATTGGATTTTTCCTCAGTGCTAAAGACAATTATAAATCTTCCAAAGTGCTGTCATAGCTTATCCTAAGAAGGGCTTTCTTTGCCCTTTGATAAAGAAGGCAGACAACTCAGTCATTTCACCCTCAAGCATTGCTAAGGATCATTCTTTCCATAGTGCACAGGAGAAGACCATTTGCTCAGCATGAAAAATGTCAAGTCACTGGATAAATGTATAATGTATAACTGCTTAGATAAATTTCTTAGTGAAAGACTTTCTATTAAAACATTATTGAGAGCTGCGGCGGACAGTTCAAGGGGTAAAGTGCTTGATGTATGAGCATGAGGATGTGGGTTCAATCCCAGAACTGTAAAAAAGTCAGGTATGGTGGTATGTTCTTGTAATCCTGGGGCTGGTGAGGTGGAAACCAAAGGGCCCTAGGGCTTGCTGGCTAACCAGAGTGGCTGCACCAATAACCTCTGGTCTCAGTGAGAGAGCCTATCTCAAAAACCAAGATGGATGATATCCTGAGGAATGATACCAGAAATTGATCTCTAGACTCTAAATGTACATGCACACAATAACTTACACACATGCACACACACACACACAATGTTATTGAGAGGAAAATTAAATGTGATCCCTCTGGGCTGGGGATGCAGGTCAGTGGTGAGCATGCCCAGTGTGCACAAAGCCCTGGGATTCACCTTCAGCTCGGAAAAAAAGGCAAATAAAAAGTACAAACGGTCCTTCCATATAGTCGCTTTTCTTCTTTAGATCCCAAAGGTTGACCGCAGTGTTGGTGCACATTCAGAAGCATGCTTTACCTACTCTCTGACACCTGACTTCCATGTGTGCAACTCAAGACGCAGAGCTGCCAACCAAACTGCATAAGCTCTATGTCCAGGATTTACTTACCCTTGTATGTTTAGGAGGAGTCAGTGTAAACTCCCTCAGGATAAAGCCATGTGAGTTGTGTCTTTAATCCCACACCTCCCTTCTCGTCTGGAGAAATAATTTATGGTCTGGGCTGGCACTGAACCACGACAAGTCAGCTAGGCTTCTGTCATATAAAAATACTTGATGGTAGATGCAAGTCCCTTCCCCTTTTTACCCCCCCCACACTACACACATTAATTGGTTTTTCTTCAATGCCTCCCCAGATCATTAGAAAAAAACCCAAAGTTTATAAAAAACTGTATGACATTTTAATGCGTTATTGTTGGAGGTTGTACATGACACCTTACTTTGTATTGCTAGAGTTCGATTATCCAGCTTACAAAATCCAATTCGAAACTCATAGTGAATGAGGGCAGATTATTTCTTCAGGGGATACAGAAAGCACAAGACTATCTTGGCCACTCCTAGCTTCCCCTTCAGTAGTTCGAGCCTTAGGCTTTCTGTTCAATGGAACAGTAATGTCTATCACCTGCAGATCTGCCAGGGTAGACTTAGCAGAGAAAGGAATCCACTGTTTAAGAGAACAGATTTGTCTTCGGGCTGAATTATGGTTCAAATACTGGCTCTGTATGACTAGTTGTATGACCTTGGTAAGAATGTAAGTTCCTTGCAAAGTATCTGACACATAATAAATTTTAATAATCAGCCCCTGCCATTTCTCCTTTGAAAATTATAATTACTGCATTAGAATTCATCTCTATTATATAAGGATGTACATAAAATAATACATCCAATAATAGAACTCTCATCAAATGGCTTTAAAGGGTCACATATCATATCCTGTCTTATCGCCAAAGCCAGTATGCACTCCCTAGATAGGATGCTCATTTCTTTCTCTTTGGCTTACAGAGGCAGAAGGCCACTCATAATTCCTTCCAGTCTTTGAAAGCTAAGCCAGCTGTATCAGTTAATAACCTCACTAAAGGTTATCCATTACAAAGAAGGACAGACCTAATTACTCCAGTTAGCAAGGCCATTAGTTATGTCCATGTCTCCTTGTAAATTCTGTGTGGCATTTATGGGAATGACGCATATGAGGGGAAAATGTTACCAAAGCAGACATGCATTTAGCTTAAATACTAAATAGCCTCCTGCCATCTCTGAATCCATTTCATAGGTAATCTATCTTTAGAGAAACCTTTCTGATTCGCTATAGCCTTGACACTTTATTTGTTCAAGCTATAAAATTTTTATTTGGATTCCACGGTCATTTCCATAAATCGAATTTGCTTTCTCTCTCCCTAAATAGAAAAACTGCGCAGAGCAGCTCCCATGCTAAGAGATTTAACATCATTCCCATTTAATTTGTTAGAAACAAGCATCACTGATTTGTTTTAACCCTTTGACTGAAAGTCTAGAACCTTCTAAGTGAGGCAAGCTGCTACCCTTGACATTCTGGCTTTCATGATCAACGAATTTTGTTTGCTCCTTTGAGAACTTTGAGAAGAGAAACCCTGTTATTTTTCTCTCCAGGAACTTACTATTCTGGTTACTCGTTCTTAGGAGTATGACCTGGTTCAGTTTCTCATGCATATAAACACTAACAGCAAGAATGTGAATAAGATCCATGACATAAACTTAAAAAAATAATAAAATAAAACCCAGTATTGCAGGAAGTTAGCAGGCTTACAGGCCATTGAAAAGAGGCCCCACTTCTCAATTAAGTGAGAAAAGCAAACTTTCCTTCCTCGGGTTTTAAAATACTGTATCAAATGGGGGCACTATCAAGGATTTCTCAAGGCCCATTAAGGGAAAGTTACATTATTCCTGGATAACAAAAAAATGGAATCTGAGTTCTACCTCAGGCCCTGGGTACAGACATGACATTCTGATCTCACCCCACCCTCCAAGAAAGGAACATTAATTTTTCTCCCTTAAGAATTAATCTGACTGGGCCTGTCAGTCATCTGGCTAGAAGACCGCCCAAAGGAAATCTAAGAAACTGAAAGATGTGCTAAAGGGATGGGAGGAACAATTAGCCCCTTAATGAGAGAAACCCTTCTATTCCCCAGAAGCCCCTCCCCACTGCAGCCGCTTACAGAGCCGCTATGCAGCACTGTGGCGCCTGCATCACAGTTCTAACTCTTCAGAGTTCTAACTCTAAGAAGTGTAGCTTTTCCTTCTCCTTCTTTCTAAAATCTTGTTCTTTTAGATACTGGCCAAAAGCCTAGCAGGCCTTTCCTGAGACTCTCTGCTTTCTATTCTTTCTCTGAAGCTTCCCCCTCTTCTGCCACACAGCTGCTGGTCGTCCTTCATCGCTGAACATGCTGGCTTTCCTGGACTCTAAAAGGTAAGGCCTTCCATCTGCCTTCCCCCCCTCCTTCCTCCCAACAGCTGCTGAGATTCCCAGCTCGCCTACCCTGTGGTTTGCATCTCAAACTCTAGGGAAATTGTACAGGGCCTTCTTTGTGAGCCCTCTTCTAAATGCTTTTATCAGTGAGGCTCGGAATTCGGAAGGGAACCCAAGTTTCATGGGGATCACCAGGGTGTTTTATAGAAATGTATTATGTAGTGTTGGACACTCATAACAGAAAAGTATCTCTCCTGAGTAGTAACTCCAGGCCAACATTTGAAAAAGTTTACCATGTCCCATTTTAATTTTTCTGCACCAGGCACGGTGGTACATACCTGTAATCCTAGCTTTTGGGAGGGTAAAGCAGGAGAAACTCATCTGGGGCAAGCCTGGGCTACCTAGTGAGTTCCACATGAACCAAGGCTAGAGTGGGATCCCCCTCGCAAATCAAACAAAATTCACACAAAACAACAAACCCCCTAATATGTGCCTATAAAACACTCATACAAATATCTCGTTTAAATAATTCCTTATGCGAATGAGTTACATAGAAAAAAACAAGATGAAATTACACATTCTTCTGATGTCATGGGAATCTAGTCTTTCCTCTAATGGCCCAACTAATTCTATTTTTTTCTTAGTATAATTTTTGGAAGAATAGGTGGGTAAAGGTATTTTGATACCATAATAATATTAGCTAAATTATAATTTAATTACAAATTGTTTGCTTGGGTCATTATAAGATAAAGAGAAGGAGTTTCTGGAAATTACTATAAAACTGTTTTGCAATCCCCTGTGCATAGAGAGGAGAGATGACAATTATAATATTCTAATGTCACATGAGATGTCAGAGGCAGTAGACCCTTAGGACTACACTTAGAAGTCCCAAATGCAAGGTGACCATCTTTGCCTCTCCAGAGTGGCACAGGGGTGGGCCAGGAGGACTGCTCAGTAGGAAAACGCTTGCCTTGGAACAATGACAAGCTCAGCTCCTCAGACCCTCAGCACCCACGTTAAAAGCCTGCTGTGGGCAGCATGTGTTGTAATCCCGGGGCTGGCAGGGACAGGAGGGGCCCTGGAACTTGCTAGCCTGATGGTGTAGCCAAATTGGCCAGCTCCAAGTTCAGTGAGAAACCCTGTCTCAAATCACAAGGTTGACGACAACCAATGAAAACATCCGATATCAGTCTCTGGCTTCCACATGTGTGTACATACATGGACATGCACACAAAGAATGGCACAGAGGCAACGGAGAAATAAAACACATCAGGGGTGGTTAGAACCTATTTTATATGAGTATCTAGCACATAGCTGCCAAAATATATCAAAGGATAAGGCGAGCTGCATGTTGCAGAAGCCAAGAGGGTTAAAGAGAAATGAGCCCCGAAAAATCAGCCAGCAGGTTCTCACTGTCTGCTATTTCTAAGACTCGCTTGAGACACTTGAGAAATTCCTACACCCACCACATCAGTGCCCATTCGAAAGAAGCAGGAAGCAGAGGCGCAGCATCAGGAATATAGAACTTTTCAAAAAACTTGCTTTTTGATAGATAGCATGTCAAGTTCTTACAAACACTGCCTTGTCTTACACTAAGAAGAATCTTATTAGGTCAGCACTAATATTAAAGAAGATGAAGTCCCTGAGTTCGAGGCCATCTTGGTCTACAGAGAGAGTTCCAACACAGAGAAACCTTGACTTGAAAAAACAAACCAACAAAACAAAGAAGAGAAAGTCATAACAGAAAGTGGTGAAGAGCTGCCCCAAGATGCTCTGCTATAGGTGGAAGGAGGAGGGTCACACTAGGCGAGTGTACTTCAGAGTTCTCTCAGTATTGATCAGTACCTAAACTCCCAGCCCAGTAAGGCCAAATGAGGGAAATACTGACTGAGTACAATCTCTTCTGGTGGAGAAACTGAAAGCCCAAAAGTGAAGTGCTTTTTCTAAGGCAGATCCTCACAGTGCACGTTCAGGGAAAAGCCAACCACGAATTGACACCATCTGTGCTCAAATACTCCTCTACACATGCTCCTTTAGGGAGGAAGAGAGCCGACTGTATTAAAAGCCCTCCTGTTAGGCTCATGATGCGCTTCTGTGGCCACAGTGGGCAAAGTCCACCACTTCCTACCTGGCG
This sequence comes from Bramus lutescens, assembly GCA_001685075.1. NCBI lineage: Eukaryota > Metazoa > Chordata > Mammalia > Rodentia > Cricetidae > Bramus > Bramus lutescens. The sequence continues at coordinate 87,308 of LOEQ01003858.1, forward strand.
TTTGGTTACAGATCATGACACATGCCAACCAGAACGACGGATTCTTTATTTTGGGAATTTTCAGGATAGCGGATAGAAAGGAAAGCTACCATCCCTAAAGGAAGGTGGGAATGGACAAAGAGGAATTATGACTGATGTGATGTGTAGATTTGTGGGTGCATGTGTGGGTGCCTCTATGTGTGTGGGGTGCACAGCTGTGCACCTGTGGGAGGCAGAGGCATGATTATACATTGCTGTTGTATGCATCTGGAAGCCAGAAGTTGACTTCTATTTTTTCCACCTGTTTTAGAACAGGTTCTCTTTATGAACCAGAAGTTCAGCAACTGGCTAGGACTGATCAGGAAGCCCACAGGACTCACCTGCCTCTGCCCCACCGCTGGTGTTTGATTATAGATAAATGCTACCCTACCTGTCTCTAATGTGGGCATGAGGGATCTGAACTTGGATCCTAATGCTTTCCCAGCATGGACTTTCCCTACTGAGCTACCTTCTCAGGTCTGATTGGTAAAATTTTGAGGAGGAAAACAGTAATTGTGATAAGTTTCTGGAGGGTGACCTTCCTCCTGCCAAACTGGCCACGCTAAATCTTAGTCTATGGCAAACACAATTAGGTATTTGCTCTGTGTAGCACATACAAGTAGACATAATACCCAGATGGTCAGGTTGAACCCGTGCTGAGACTACACACATTTGATTTGCCAGAGCACCTAGGTCAGAGGCCTTATTTATTGAAACTGTACCTTGTAGCTCCTAAACAATCAAGGTGGGCTTACCAGACCACAGCCAGGATGATAACCATCTATTCCAGATAAGAGGATGGTATCACACAATGACGTAGTCACAACAGAAAGGCAGCTTTGAGCTAGCAAGTGACCTGGTCACAATGTGCTTCTTTCCCATTGCTGCGCAACTGTTCCCATGTCAAACCAACCTTCATCACCTCCACCTGCAGGTCTTCATTGAGTGAAGGTGTCACTTTCACGGCGTTCAGGATCTGATTGAGCAGCTGCTTCTCATCAGAGTCTGTCTCCATGGAGACAAACCTCTCTTCTGAAAGCAGCTTCTGTAAAGAGGCATAAGGCAGTGATTACAGCCTTTTCTGTTATAGCTTATTATGGGTGATGCTCATTTTTCTTACGCAGGAATATCTAGCTGGAGGCCATCAGGCAAGAACTCACACAATATACCACTAAAAGGAAAGACGCCTAACACTTCAGAAGAATAGGTTTAGGAAAAGATATCTTTCTCATGGCAGGTAATTCGCTCTACACTCCAGCCAGTAAAAATGCTATGTGCTAGCCATTTAGGTTATTCAGGCAGCCGGGCATAAAGGATGAGTGTGTGAAAAGGAACCACCCACAAGACAGTCACTCACAGGCATTCTCCTGCTGCGTGCAAGTTTTGTCATGTGAAAGGAAAAGGTCTTGGAAGCACAAGTTCATTTTTTAGATATTTATGCTTTTATTACCTAATGGGAGCCTTATTTATCCAGAAATTATTCCTAAATCCACAAACCTTAATATATATCCCACTAGAAAAATGAAGAATTCGCTTACATGAGGGCATCAGGGGACAATGCTTATTTTCCCAAAATTTCTTCTATGCTTATGAACCTACAACTCTACTCTCTCACACATCTCTAGAATTTCATAGGTGAGGCATCCAAAATACATGAAAAATGTGCCCTGGGATTGCGCAAAGGGCGTTTGGCATGGCCTGCCACTAGAGAGGGACACACAGCTTGAGTCACATTCTTAAGTCAGAATGTTGCCAACAGTCATGGTACATTCTGAAAAGCCCCGCTCTCACCCACAAGGGCTGCGGCAATGGATATTTTTTCCCACTGAGACTCAGCATAGGACTTTATATGTATTCTTGGCCCAGTTTGTTCTTTTCCATTGTAAGTTAGCTGCAGTAGAAACCCCAGAGGAGTCCAGAGCTGAGGTTCATATTGATGCTGTCTTGCAGTGAGACAGAAGTTCCACCTTTGTGCCTAAAGTCACCAGGCCACAAGGGAGCAAGGATTCATAAGAGGAGACTCGGCCATTAATCACCAACATGAATACAATTAAGCAAGCTCTAGAAAACATGGACCCTCAGCTTTAAATGCTGCAGAATTGGAAAGACAAACACAATGGGAAATCTATGACACTAGAGAAAACAGAAAAATGCAGCAGGTCAAAACAACTCCTTATTTATTTCTATGGATGGTCCAATTTCAGAAATCAAAGCCTTTGAAGAACATTAACAATGACGCATTAAAATTTCCTATGGCTATTTTTGTTGTTGTTAAAATAGACATTATCTACTCCCAATCCACTGAGGCTAAGGGACCTGATTTCTGACTCATATGGCTTCACCTTATAAAAGCAACAGGTTTAGACAGCCATCACCTTTCACAGTTGGGATCACAGCCACTCTGCGTGGTGTAAAACACAAATGCTCAGAGAAAGACATGTGTTCAAATAATCTCGCTTTTTGGATTAGAACAAAGGATTTTTTCTTTTCTCCCCAGTTTTGTCGTAGAAACACAATATATTAATCCATTCATCAACCTAACTGTAGAATAAAAAAAAATCAAGTTCAGATTCAGAAAGACAAATATGATGTTTTTCTCTTATTCCCAGGGCTTATATTTTACAGAGATACATAAAGTCATACATGTGTCAGTAGAAGGAAGATGTCTGGGGGAAAGAATTGAAACGGGGGGCTAAAAAGGGGGAAACAGAGTGGCTAGGGGAGGAGAAATACAGGGGCTGGGGGGAGAGGGGAAAGAGAGTAGGGTGAATACTGTATATTTTATACATGTATGAAATACCTTTATGAGACCTCATTACCAAGCATGGCAAATATATGCCAATCAAAGTGCCATGTCATAGTCAGGAAAATGGATACAACAAAGATCACCATATTCAGTCACCCCCAGAAAAACAAGCATCATGGCTTCTCTCATTTGTGATTAACAGGTATCATATAGAAATAAACAATCAAAAATCATGTATGGCTACCTGGCATGAAAACAGAAGGGAACTGTCTAGAGAAACACTGGGGACTAAAGGTGGGGAAGGGAGAACAGGACAGCTAGGGTATGGGGGAGCATGATATGTAATTGTATACAAATTTAATAAGAGAAACTGATGAAAAAATCATATAATTTTTTTTTACTTTACTGTTAATCCTGATTACACCAAATCACAGATGTGGAATGTGGATGAGATCTGAATGGATATAAACTTAGCTGGGTCCCTATGAATCAGTGCTTTACTACAGAGACTCAACCAAGTAATACTGTGTCCAGAGACATTCTGGAGGCAATAAGAAGATCTTGTCCCTTCTGGAGGTATTCTATTAATTCAATCAAATTTTCAGACAGCCAGTATTTAAAATGCTAATGATTTGCTCTTCCAATGCCAGTGTGGTTGGTCAGCTTCTGTCACATGACTACATGCAGTTAAAGTCATACCTGCATCCCGGCCAAAGCATGTTGGGCCAGCTTCACGTTCTTTGATTCCAATGCCAACTGGAGAGGCAGCAAGCATTTCTCCCTGGCAGACACAGAAGTGCAACATGTGAGCTTGGCAAAACTGGCAGTCATGCACTGTAGGCCTTAGGATGCACCCCCACCCNCCCACCCCCACTACTACCCCAACTCCCCAACCACACAAAAACCTAAAACCCTTCATGAAATTACACATTATTTAAAGAGCAACAAATCTGTGCAGAAATACTAATACACCAGGATCTTGCCTTCTTAATGTGGCTGCAGGAAGAACAAATACAATTACATGCTTTCTCCTTCCTCAGATTAATGAGTTGCTCATACCCAGTACACCATGTACGAGCGACTCTAGAGAGCCGCATTTACATCAATTTCTATGTCCCAAGCAGAGCCCTTTCCCTACCTAGGAAGTCATTGTATCACCTCTAGCATTATTTATCCATATAAATTAAAATTCTATTAAATTTGCCAATTCTTCCCAACTCAAAGAATACTGCAGTCTTTAATAATTTAAAATTTTCTTCCTATAGTCTCTATCAAGTCCAGAATACACATATTCCCATGACATGAATATAACTACATAACAGCAGCTTGGTCAAGGAGAGGCATAGACAAACAATATGAAACATAGAGCTGTTTGGGTTGCCTAAAGTTTAAAAACAAAAACAAATAAACAAACAAAACAGAATTAAAGTATGTTAGGAATTAGCCAAAAGAGCCACAAAGACAAAAATATTTTATATTAGAGTATATTTGCATTCATCTTAAATAATTAAGTAGGTCCAGAATTTTAACCAATTAACTCATTATTTGCAATTTTAATCAACCCATTATCCCCCCATGGGTTCCAGCGGTACAACAGAACAAATGTCACTTTATTTTTCCTGCCTACCTCCAATACACCAAAGCAGCCCCACTGTTTTTGAAAATCTGTTTGCATTTTCAGCATAAGCCAGAAAGATAAGTAAGTGAACCACAGAGACAGAGTTAGAATCTAGGGTGTCATTTGTTGGGGAACAGGGGTCACTGCTATAGAATATAATGGAACAGAAAGTTAATTATAGCCTTGATTCCTTCCTGTCCAGCCCACAGCTTTGCAGCCTTCCTGCGGAATCTTCTAGCAGCAGCTCCCTACTGACAAAGTGTCAGAATCTTTGACACTTTCTGATGGCAGCTGTGCGACAGCTGACAACAGCCCAGCAGGAAGAACACTTGGTGCCTAATCTTTCTCACCTCTCCCCTTGCCAACCCAAGGATCCAACGTCCATTTTTAAAGGATAATGGATGGCAGCTCTGCCAGGTTACATGAGGTACAACCTTTGGCAGATAAATTAATTGCCCAAATATGCTACTTCCAGATGGGTGGTTGTAACTTTTTTGCTGTTACCCGTTTTATCTGCCCTTCTCAGTGACGATGCAAAAGCCCTGCTGAGCAGTTGATTACAGAAGGGCAATCTTGTGTCTTTTGTTCAGCCATAACCAGTGCATAATTTGAAAAATAAATTAGGAAGGTAAAAACAGAGGGAGGAGGAGGGGTCTTGGACTGATGGGGTAACAGCAGAAGCAGCCCTGGACTTTACCTGTAAACCCCCAAACAATCAAATCTCCATCAGGATGAATTTTCTATGGAAGAACTTTTATCTCCAATTTCAAGTCAGATCCAACAGTGAGGTCATAGCTCCAAGAAGCCGCTCGGGAAATCCAAAGCCCTCACAGCTAAATGGATACAGAAGGAACCATCCATGAGGTAGCTGCAAGGCTGACACTACACATGCATTATGCATTCCAGATCAAGGCTAGCGTAGGTACCACATCCAGCAACCATAGCCGTTCTTTTGTAAATGCCCTCTGGGAAGCAATGTTGCATTCATACTCAACTGAAAAATCATTACCACCTATCCGCACCCATCCTTCCATCTGCATGTGGTCCCCCAGTCCTTCCTCTATCCCGTGACTAATTTGAGGTAGGTTTCAGACAAATTCCAGGACTGCATCATGACTCCGAAGCACCTTCCTAGTCTGTTCTCCATGCTGTTCTGAAGGCTGGTAGGGTAGGACTGTTTCAAAAAGGTTTGTTCTGAGTTGACAGGTATCAGTTAGTGTGAAGGCCATCGGCTATGGAATCATTAAGACCCGAACCAAATTGTAATATTGTTAGTTCTTAGCTTCCCATCCATTGAAAGGGACAGTCTTAAAGCCAATACTGAGCTGGGTACAATGGTTTAGACCTGCAATCCTAGAACTTGGGAGGTTGACGCGAAAGTATGGCTGCAAGTTTGAGGCCATCCAGGTCAGATTTTGCAAAATCTTATGCAAAATAAAACAAAATAAAAACTAATCCTGAAGAGTTGAAGTAAGGAGTGGGTGCTGTGGAGCAGGGAGGAGCAGGATTTTTCAGTACAAAAACAGCTGTGCATTTCACATGATCTCTGTTAGACCTGCTCAGCTCTGCCAGACATAGAGGCAGCCACAGACAACAAATAAGTCAACGAACATGGCCATGTTGCAATAAACCTGTACTTATGAAACCAGACAAGGGGCCAGATCAATTCTGCATACTAGCCTGTCCAGTCCTGGCACAGATCATGCCCTAGAACATGGGCTAAGCAAATCAAGCCTTCTCATGTATCCAGAACGTTTTCACAGGACATGGGGCTAACTGCCTCAGAAGGGCATCAGCAAAACCAAAGGTGGCATCAAAATCTCTCTTAGAAAATAGACACTATGAATAAACATCACTGTAGGCAAAGACTTCACTGGGCATTAAACCAAGGCATTCTGTCCATCTATTGAATCAACATTTGGTATCTACAGTGTGCCAGGCACCATGTACAGATCTGGGCATGAGCCAACATGGAACAGGACAGAGCAGGTGTGTTTGTTCATTTGTATTCAGAAGGAACTAGAAGAAGAAAAATATTCTTAGCACGTACTGCTTCTATATTTAGTTTATCTATAACTACAACTTTAAAATAAGCCTTCTTATCCTTGGGTCACGTGAAAAAGCTTGGGTTTAGGGAAGATCTACAGTCTGTCTAAATTCACTCAATTCAAATGTATTGGAGGTAATTAAAATCTAAATCTCCTTGACATTCTACACCAAATTCTGCCTAACCTCCTTTGATATTAAAAGTGCAGAGCAATGCAAGAACAGTTGTTTCTTAACCATTTGTAAGTCACAGATATGAAAAAATGCAGCATAAAGGGGAACAGCAGAGGGGAGCTGTGTGCTCAAACCATATTACACACATGAATGAAAATGTTCTTGTGAAACCCAGTACCGTGTACAATGAAAACAGGTCTGTTAACAACATTACACAGGGGCTGGGGAGGTAGACGGCTAAACCGCTTGCCGCACAGCATGAGGCCAGAGTTCAGAAGCCCCATAAAAACTGGGCACTATGGCAGCTACCCATAAGCTGAGCACTTGGGAGACCTCCCTAGGACAAACTGACTAAATAATCAAGTGTTCATTCTATTGTTGTAGGAAGCACTCTGTCCAGAGCAATTAAGGGAAAGAAAGGGTTATTTAAGCTTATAGATTATAGTCCATCACTGAGGGAGGCCAGGGCAGGAGCCCACATGAGAACTTGAAGCAGAAACCATGGAGGAATGCAAGTGCTCGTGTGCTCTCCCCTCCCCACTCCTCCCTCCAAAGAGTTGTTTATTCGTGTGTGTGTGTGTGTGTGTGTGTGTGTTGGATTCCATGGGACTGGAGTTATAGGTGACTCTGCGGTGCGGGATAATTGTATTCTGTCAATCATGTTTTAAATAAATGCTGATTGGCCAGGCANTAAGTTATAAGAGCTAATATGAAACCTGAGCTAATGGGCCAATCAGTTTATAATTTAATTTAGACTCTCTGTGTGATTTTCTCTGGGACTAAATGGCTGGGGAACTGGGCAGGATAGAAACCCCAACAAGCAGGACCTCATGTTACAACTCTGTGTTGTCTGATGGGAATGGATTTTTAGATTTGCTACAAAAGCTCTTAAACTCTCTCCAGCCCCTTAGTCAGCAAATATACATATACAAACACACATACATATATACATACATACACACATACACACACAGGCACACACACATATATATGTAATCTCCCAGAGCCTTTGGCCCAGGGAAGGTACTACCCACAGTGTCCTAAGACCTTATACTGGCAACATGACCCAACCAGATGCCATTTAGGAAAAGGGAACTTTCAACTGAGAAAATACCCTCACCAAATTGGCTCCAGGGCATACCTGTGGTACATTTTTTTTTGATTGATTGATGATGGATGTGGGAGGGGTCAGCTCACTATGGGCAATGTTACTCCAGGGATAGTGACCTTGGAACTATAAGAAAACAGGCTAAGCAAGCCATGATGAGAAATCCAGTAAGCAGTATTCCTCCATGGCCTCTATCAGTTTCTGCCTCCAGGTTCCTGCCTTGAATTCCTACCTGACTCCTTTTGATGGTGGATTATGCAAGTGTAAGAGAAACAAACCCTTTCTTCCCCAAGTTGCTCATGTTCTTGGCATTTTGTGACAGCAGTAAGATCCATAAGATGGGCCTCCTACATCAATGACCAATCAAGACAATCCCCACAGACATGTCCACAGGTCGATCTGATCTGGGCATTCCCTAATGGATACTTCTCAGGTGACTCTAGGCTGTGTCAGCGGACAGTCAAAGGTTATTTGGACACTGAGATTGGCAAGCTCTGGGTTTACAGAGAGATTCTGTATTAGCAAATAAAGTGGAGAACAACTGAGGAAGACATTCGACATCAACCTGAGGCCCTCACATGCATGTGGACACAAGCACCTACACACATGTGCCTACATGTATGGAAACACACATATACACATGACACATATACACACATACACAAGTTATTTAAAAATAAACAAGTAACTAAAAGAATCTGTCAAAATATTTTCTTCCAGACAAATCGTATTAGTTACTTCTTGCTTAGTTACTTCTGTGATAAAATGCCACGACCAAGGCAATTTATAGAAGGAAGTATTTACTTGGGGCTTGCAATCCTAAAGGGATAGGAGTGCATCACCACCACTGCAGGAAAATATGGCTGCAGGTAGTCATGGCAACTGGAATAGACGCTGAAAGCTGAGGGCTCACATCTGGAACCACAACCAGGAAGCAGAAAGCAAACTAGGGATGTCAGGAGACTTGTAGACAAGCCACCCTCAGTGATAACTCCCACCAACAAGACCATACCGACTAAGCTCCCTCAAACAGCATCAGTGACTGGGAACCAAGTATTCAAATAACTTAGAATATGGACTACATCTCATTCAAACCACAACAGGAGGGAATATATTATTTTCCAGGAGACTCATGTTGCTCCCCTCCCCACCAGTTCCACAGGGATCCCTAGTCCCTGCTTTGAGGGGAAAGAACTCTGCCCAACATGGTAGAAACTTAAGGGTCTGTGCGGAGTCAAAGGCTGTTTTGATGGCTTGGCTGGGTTTAGGATTCTGCTAAATAGTCTCTGACAAGATTCCACAACGATCCTTGGGCACAGGACACAAGGGGATAATGGACTGTCCTTTCATCTAAGTCCCTCAGCCCCTCTTATCCTACAGCTTCAGAGCAGAGTTTCTATCCTAGATCCTGGCTTCAGCTGGAAAGGAACACACACAAGAATCAGCAGAACTCATGGGACACATCTGATTTCCTCCCTGGCTCTGTGACATCATTAAAACCCTCCAGCCTTCCTTTTGTAAAGTGACTTTAATGAGAGTGCGTGACAGGCCTGTTAATTGGGGCTCAGGATGAGATTGATAATAAAGATGCCACATTGCATGCACTCAGTCCCCTTGTACCTTCACAGCACAGATAAATCATCTTTTGATCTTTCTGGATGCTGTCTCAGGAAAAAAAGCAGAGGAAAACAAACATACACTTACGTTTAGCGGCACTTTCTATGCACAGGCATGTACAAATTCATTCTTGTCTAATTAACTGAAGGCAGCAGGCTTCACTTTCAGGGCCTGACATGCCATTATTTCTTGAAAAATAATTAGCAGTATGCCATTCTCATGCCCAAGACATTATCTTGTGACACGGTGCCTGGTCATGTCAAGGAGACTAAACCGGTCTCCTTAACTGCTCTGTCACAGATCACAGACTAGCTTCATTAGGCTTGAAGGTGACAGAGGACAAAGGGAAATTTAAAAAAGAATGGGAGAGAATTACAACTTGATAATAATGACCCGCAAACATGAGCAGAAATGAGAATGTCTAGTAAAACCACAGAGTTTTCAGAGTTTGAGATGCTTCTTTGATACCCTGGTGGGAAGAATCAATAATTCACTTTGTATTCATGAGGTCACTCACTCCCCATGACTCTGATCTGAGCCATGTATTAAGTCACTATATAATAATATCTCTTTTGTTGAAATCAGTGGCTTTTACGTACAATATGCCATGCTACACAACTTCATATTTACCTTCCTAATTACAACACATAAAAATTAACTACAAAACCAAAATTCATATTTTATTGAGTTATGCCTTTTGAAGGTGCCGATTTGCTATGCTTTGAACATGGCTTGTTGACATCAAAACTTGCACTGGGGTTTGGTCCCCAGAGCAGCAATGCTATGAGGTGAGGCTGGGTAGGAAGACTCACCTCATAGCATTGCTGGCCACAGTGGAAGAGCTGTCCTGCAGGGATTAATACTCTCTCTCAGGACTAAGTCCTTGCTTTCTTGGAACTAGATGAGTTGCAATTATGAGTGGGGACAGCAAATTCAACTCTGCGTTCTCTCTGTTGGTACTGTTTGTCCTTGTCACGTTCCCCAAGCTGGAAGCAGCTCATCATCATCACACAAGGCCACGAAGATGCCAGATGCATGATGTTCAACCTCCTAGCCTCCAGAATAATATGACCATGCAAGCATCTTTTAAAAATAAATCACTCCCTCACAAGTATGCTATTATATCAAGAAAAAAAATAGGCTAAGACAAGATTTAATTGTGCATTAAAAAAATGAAACTAACAGGGCCAAGGTTCCATGGCCCCAGGGGAGAACTTCCTATTTTTCTTAAGCTAGCCAAACACAGTATTAAGCTGCCTCCTAAATCCTTATCTTTATACTCGAAGATTAGCGCATCTCTCAGCCCTCATCATAGAACATTCTTTTCTTGGTGGATGGTGATTAATACAGAGACTCCTGACTGAGCAACGTGTAAAGAACAAGAGACCGGAGTGCTTAGTTCTAAAGGAAGCTCGGGATCACCAAAGAACAGGGAGGGGGTGGGAAGACTGTAAGAGTCAGAGGTAGTGGACACAACAGCAAACTGTGGTTTTTGAACATGACAGGGCTGCTCCACATACTCATGGGTTTCACATACTCATGGCAGTTGTAAATACAAGTATAAGACACACACAAGTGGTGTGGGATGCCCCTCTGTATGCTGTGATGATGCTTTATTACCACTAGTTATTAAAGAAGCTGATTTGGCCACTAGCCAGGCAGAATCATGCCTGGCAGGAAATCCAAGCAGAGATACAGGGAGAAGGGCAGAGTCAGAACAGATGCTAATAGACATTGGGAAAGCAAGATGTGAAGTAACAACCACAAGCCTCACAGGATTGGGTTAATTTAATTGTAAGAGCTAACTAATAATAAGCCTGAGCCATTGGCTAAACATTTATAATTAATATTAAGCCTCTGAGTGGTCATTCAGAAACTGCCGGTGGGAGAGAAACATCCAGCTACACACAAGATTAAGTCAACCAAGTTTCCATCTTAGATGGAAGAAGAGATCATGAAGTCCCACCTTTAGCTGAGATGATTTTGGTAATTTATGCCTGCTGGAAAAGAGGAGAGTTGGGATTTTGCTTTGTTTATTTCAAGGATTCAGCTCCTGAGAGACTGCCCATGCTTTGGTAAATGGTCGGACACACATGTACATACTGGCAGAACTAAGCAGAATCAGTGGGTTTAAATCACAAAGCACCTGAGATTGGGAGGGACAAGCTGTGGTAGGAATGGGGAAGGAATTAAAAGGGAAGAGAGCTGGTGTAGATTTGATCAAATACAATATACTCATGTCTGAAATTCCCAAACAATTAAAACAAACAAAACAGCACAAATAACCACCACACTGAGGATGGAGACAGGCATAGCCCAGGTCGTGTAACTTTATCCTTTGTGAATGACATTTCAGGAGACAATTACAAGCTGTTTGAAAGCCAGAAATGATTCACTCCTTGGATATTCCTGCTGAGTTCAAGACACAGCTAGCACTGCTCCCAGTAGCCACGATCTTTCCTATTTTGAGTACAAGTTTTTTTAGCCTCCTGTTGTGATGCTGTCTTCATGCTTATGAATACAGATGCTTTCATCAGCTTGTACCAATACTGATGGATTTCCACTGAAGAAGCTTTGGCTTCAGTCAATTCCACGGAGCCAGTTGGATCTAAATTGGTTTCTTAACAGACTTTCTCTAGAGTACAGTTAAAACATTTCCATTTTATTCCTGGTCTCATTTATATTTTATTGAAATTTTTTTTGTTGGTATCAATCCTTTCCTTTTATATTTAAAATGAAGATTAGAGTCACCTGTCTGAATATGTTAAGTCTTCAGGACACAGCTAGGGTCGACATGAAATCCATTTTCTTCCACAGGCTTGAAAGATTTCTTAGCAAGCCTACTGTAGTTATTAAGTTGAGCCTATGAAATTGTCATTTCTCTTAAGTCAGAAAAGGTTGAATATTGGCAATGTCAGATGATTCAATCTGGCACAGAAATCTGAAACAACATGCTTATGGTCATATTTTACCTCAGGATTTAAGGTAGCATTATCTATCTTTTTCTTATAAAATGCTTACATGTACATAAAAAGATCTAAGAGTATAAAAGGATTATCTAGCACTGGAAATCGATTTGGCTTCTGCCTAAGAAAGAGCTTTCTTAGCTCAGTGCTGACAATGGGCATTTCTACAAAGAGATGGTTTCTTTTCTTTTTATATGCATCTCTGCACCAATCTTTACATAGAAGATACTTTTATAATTGGAAGAGACTGTTTCTTCTTGTCACTAGTTCTGGCTCCTTGTAAAATGGTTTCTATAGCATTTCTTTCCCCAGTTCAGCTTAAAAAGGGAATAGAACTTACTTTCATAGACACAGAGTATAAAGATGAACTCTTCCATTTTTTCTGGAATTTACTAATGCTCTCTATGGCTGCTGTGTTGTCCATAAAGAATACCTCTGTTTACACTGTGGTATGACCAAGATTTATTGGGGATGAGGTCATGACCATCATGGCAAGGAGCACAGTGGCTGACTGGCAGGCAGGCATGGAACTCACTTACTGGAGGAGTAGGTCAGGGTTTATATTCTAATCCACAAGTTTGAGATAGAGAAAACTGAGAATGGTGCAGGCTTTTGAAACCTCAAACCCAATCCCCCAGTCACTCACCTCCTCCACCAAGGCCCCACCTCCTAAACCTTCCCAAACAGTTCCATCAACCAGGACCAAGCAGTGAAATATATGGGGCTTCCAGGGACCATTGTTTCTCAAACCAGTGCAGCAAGCCTGTCAATCATCTGAAAAAGGTTTCAATGCTAGTTTTTTCCCCTTCACAGTTTGTGTCTAAGTTTGAAAACAACTACAAACAAAATAGAAATGAACATAAATACAATATTTTACTATATTGTTATGAAAGAGTAATAGATCTTGTTTAGTCTGAGGTTTTGATCTACTCTTCTTTCAATATTTGAACAGATGAAGCATGAGTAAAAAAGATAATTGATGAGGGAGAGTCAATTTTTAATCACTCTGGAAGAAAATTAATGATAGAATATAGCTTGGTATTTTCCCTTAAAATCTAGTATTATTAATATTACTATTTCTACTATAAGATATAAATTCTATATAATCAGAGAAGGAAAACTATTTCTCTATCTGGGCAGACAACAGCTGACATGATGTCCACATTAATTCTAAGGATGACTTTCTAGACTCCATTTTTGATAAATAATGAGCATGAGTCTAGTACTAGGTTTGCACTAAGCAAAGAACAAAAGGAAGATAGGTGTTTTTCCTGTCTCAGATAGAAACAAGAGAGGGCACACCTTACAAACACCATTGAAGGCAAAATACCTGAGAAGTGTTAACAAGACCATTTAAAGGTTTACTGAGACTTTGGAGATGAACAAGAAGGCCAGAGCCAGTGACCTTCTCGTCTCAGTGGACACAGTCCATGTGTTGGCCACAGACCGGTCTTCTTCTTTTGGTCATATTTGCCACTTCCAATCAAAGGATATCTGAGACAAGGAGGAATGACAGAAGTGACATGTATTAAAGTCTCCAATGTGCCAGGTACTGTGCTGAGGGCTTAGTTTGCCATTTAGTGACTCCAATGAGTCAATAAGCAAGGACAAATGTGGCTGGCTGGCACTTGTTGCTATAGCAACAGAGAGGAAGAAAGAAAATTGGCATTTGGACATGAGGTAGGACATGCTCCTGACCAGTCTGCAGCCTTCATGCTTAGCTTGTTTGTTTGCTTTCTAATCTCAATGAGCACTAGATTAAACATTACACACAGAAAGAGTCTTTGTGAAGAATTCTCCAGGAACAGCTCTCTGAGTAATGCACTTGCCTCCAGGCCTGCCAACTGGAGCCTGATCCCCAGGACCCACGTTGTGAAAGGAAAGAAACAATTCCCTCAATTTTTGCATGACTTCTACTTACACATGATGGTATGTGCATATACACACGATAAATTTAATTTTAAAAATTTTAAAGAAACTCCTTCTTTCTACTCAGTCACTCCAACCTTTCAGTTCCTGCCTCAGCTACCACACAGTCCTACACTTGGCTTGTACATTTGCTACTGCGAGCTGCTGTAAGATCTGCTGTAAACTGCTCCTCCCCTCCATTAACACACAGAACTACTCCCTGGGAAAGCAATATCTGCGGCACCACGGAAGGGATCCTGGCTTTATGATTTTCATAAAGGCTAAGTGTTGGTATGGATAGGTATCAAGAGTTCAAGAATAGTGACCTACTTTGGCCTGGAACTGCTTCTTCTTGTAACCCTTTCTAAGAAAATGATCATGGAGGAAGCAAAAGACTTTTACTGCAGGATCATTTGCAATGTAAATAAGGTTAAATCGTGGCAAGCCCACAGAAGGGAATAATGGGCATTAACAAAGCATTCTGGAGTTTCCATTAACAAAGACAAATGTCTGGATTTAAAAACAAATGACATATGTGTTCAGAGTGGGAGAGGAAGGATGAGAGACAGGGAGGAACTCAAACATCTCCAAACGTGTCTGTATACTGGGGACTGGAAGGATTCTGGTTTCATTATCTACATTTTTAGTTTATTTTTTTGAGGCAGGTAGCTCAGGCTGGCCACAATTTTTACCTTCCAGTCTCAGACTCCCAGGAGCTGAGATGACAGGCATGGGCCACCAGGCCTCTGTTTCTGCATTTTAAAGATTTCAAGAATTAAATACAGTTATCTTTTAGTAACCATAAGGGACTGTTTCAAATCTCTGGGATGAAACAGCACAGAGTCTCTGTAAATAACCTATGTATACCACCTGTATAGTTAAATTATCTATAGATTACTTTTAATATCTAGTGCATTGAGACTATTGTGTTAATGTTTGCTAAAATGTGTTGCTTGGGGGAATAACAACAGGAGGAAAATGTATGTAGAGGTTTCATCCCAGTTGCAATTTAAAAATCATACTTTCAACCCCAGGTTGACTGGGTCCATAGATGCAGAACCCATAGATCTGGAGGGCCACTTACTGCTTTAGAGCAGGAACAGTGATATCAGCCTTCGCTGTACCTGCGAAGGCTGCTCTCACCACCTTCCCTTGCTTGCTATTTCCTGGACCCCTGAACACCTAGTGCATTTGCAGTCTGGCCCCAGTCTAAGCCCTGCCCCCTGCACTTCTGCTCCCTTCCTCTCTGCATCATCACCCACAGCTTTTCTCACACTATCAAAAGCTGGGCTGTAGCTCTGGGCCAGCTTCCTTGTTCTTCCTCAAACCAAACCAAGCCAAA